>RAOO01000107.1:0-93791 GCA_009805345.1 Neurospora sp. FGSC 26628
TTTTTGTCATGGACCATCCACATTGCGGCCCGTTCCTCCATTTCCCACCATCCTCAACATGGACTCCTGGCTTCCATGCCATGATTGGATGACTACCCGGGCGGTTAACCATTCATTTGGGTCTGCCACAGTTCGAATGAYTCCCTTCTTTGGCTTCACAGCCACCACGGACTGGGTGCACTATGGCACTCACACGCSCAAGCAGGCCATTTACCACCAGTCCTTGTTCCCGTCAGCTCGRAATTGCGCTAGTAGGGGTAGAATGTAGGTTTTTTTGGGCGATGCCTCGATTCAGCGTATGATCTCCCCTCGCCTATGCCAGAAACCATATGCTAACTGCTCTAGACTATTTCACAGTTACCAATGAAATGTCGATATCACCTTGGAGGTATATTGTGGCTCGGCGTGTTGTGGGGGCAGGCGTCGCATTCAGCTTTCCCSGAAAGGATATCTTCACACTACCAATGGCACATGCGATTGGTGGCCGACCCACGCTAGACTGGGAATTTGGGCATTAACAGGTAGTGTCCATTGGGCATCTTGATACCTAGGCTAATCTGGAAGGCCAGGCGTCAACAGCTGATGTCGCAAATGTGCACAATTCGCTAGCACATCCGCCTTCCCACAGCTTTGAGACCACCTTTGGTTGGGGATGAGTCTTCTGAGCTGCAAACCAAAGTTTGGAGACACTACACCTTTGATATTTTGGTCGGCTAACCAGTTGGTCAATACTCATCTTTTCGTTCCGTTCTGTCAACCCCTCGCTTTCTCCCTGAACATTGCAAGACGATCAACTCCTTTAATTCCACACGCTTGATCTTGTAAGCAAGCATTATACACACCCCGAAGCTCAATCCTTGCAACATGAAAAGGTCCTGGTCTTTCTACAATTCTGGTTCGGGTTTCTCCAACGCCAATACCGGCCAGGGGGCTCAGTATAACAACAACGCCGCCGGGCCGCAATATAACTACAACTACTATGGATGTAGGTTTCCACCACGGGTGATGATGGTATGGGCTTGTGCTAACATCCAACAGCATTGAAGCGGCTGCAGGACAAGGTTCACGAGGATTACCTCTGTCTGGCAAAATTGTGGTCCGGAGACCCGCGAGACCCGCACGTCGAAAAGGAGCGGATTGAGCTGGCGAAGGGCGGTCTGCTGGCTGATGCTTACCGTTGGGTCTTCGACAACCCCGACTTCAAGCGATGGCGCCAGCTGCGGGAGAGTCGCCTGCTCTGGATCAAGGGAGATCCAGGCAAGGGCAAGACCATGTTACTATGCGGTATCATCGACGAGCTAGAGCGGCGTGTGATCGCTGATGGCGGCAACTTGGCGTATTTCTTCTGCCAAGCTACCGACTCGCGCATCAATAACGCAACTGCCGTGCTACGAGGCTTAATCTACCTGCTTGCCCACCGGCAACCACGCCTGCTCTCACATTTACCGGAGAACACATACCCCTCCGATGATGCAATGGCATGGATCGTCCTGTCTAAGGTTTTATACGAGATGCTAGAAGACCCGAACTTGAAGGTCACCTATCTGGTGATTGATGCTCTGGACGAATGTGTGACAGACCAACCGCAGCTTCTCAAGTTGATCGTCCAGATATCATCTATGTCTGCTCGTGTCAAGTGGCTTGTATCTAGTCGCAACTGGGTGCAGATCGAAGAACAGTTGGCGAATGTCGCGCAGCAGTCCAGACTCAGCCTCGAGCTAAACGCCGAATCCGTCACCACTGCCGTCAGTGCATATATCCGCCACAAAGTCCTTCACTTGTCGCAGCAGAAACAGTACGACAGCACAATGCAGACGGTTGTACATGACTATCTCTCTTCTAACGCGAATGGGACTTTTCTTTGGGTGGCCTTGGTCTGCCAAGTACTTGCAGACCCGAGCGTTCGGAGGTGGGAGACACTTACAAAATTACGGGCATTCCCCCCCGGGTTGGATTCATTGTATGCGCGGATGATGGAGCAGATTATTCAGTCCGATTATGCGGATCTGTGCAGGCAAATTCTTGCCGTCTCCTCTATCGTTCGCCGACCCATCAGCCTTCAAGAACTGACCACTCTCGTCGAGATGTCAGACGATATCTCAAATGATCCGCAGTCCCTGGGAGAGCTTATAGGGCTTTGCGGCTCGTTTTTGACTCTTCGAGACCAGACTGTTTATTTTGTCCACCAATCAGCCAAGGACTTTCTATTGGGCAATACTTCTGATAAAGCTGGCAACCAAGCTTCTCTGCAGACATTCAAGTGGATTTTTCCTTCTGGGAAAGAAGATGTGAATTATACTATCTTCTCGAGGTCACTTGATGCCATGTCTACAACACTGCGACGCGACATATACGGCTTAAGGACACCGGGATTTCCGAGCGACAAGGTCCAAGTACCGAATCCGGACCCGCTAGCGACGGTGCGGTACTCATGCGTCTACTGGGTTGATCACCTGTGCGACTTGGTTTCCAGTACGAACACAAACCGGAATGATCGTTTACAGGATAACGGGGTTGTCTATACATTCCTCAAGACGAAGTACCTTTACTGGCTGGAAGCTCTAAGTCTGTTTCAAGCTATGCCTACGGGAGTTATTGCTATTAGAAAGCTCGAGAGCCTACTAGTAAGTATGAGACTAACTGCGCACCGGAAACTCGATCTAACTTTGATATAGGGAGACAATGATCAATGGCAATTAACAAAACTTGTTCGGGATGCTCACCGATTTATTCTATCTTATAGATGGATAATAGAGCAAGCTCCGCTTCAAGCTTATATATCAGCGCTCGTGTTTGCTCCGTCCAGCAGCTTAATAAAGAGCAATTTCAAAGCAGAAGAACCTGACTGGATTCGAAGTAAGCCGGCTATAGAATCAGATTGGAATGCATGCCTCCAAACCTTAGAAGGCCATAGCGATTCGGTTTGCTCAGTGGCATTTTCGCCCGATGGCCAGCGGCTCGCATCCGGTGCGTACGATCACACTATCAAGATCTGGGATACGGCGTCGGGGAGCTGTCTCCAAACCTTGGAAGGCCATAGCGGTTCGGTTTGCTCAGTGGCATTTTCGCCCGATGGCCAGCGGCTCGCATCCGGTGCCTGCGATGACACTATCAAGATCTGGGATGCGGCGTCGGGGAGCTGTCTCCAAACCTTGGAAGGCCATAGCGGTTCGGTTTGCTTAGTGGCATTTTCGCCCGATGGCCAGCGGCTCGCATCCGGTGCGTACGATCACACTATCAAGATCTGCGATGCGGCGTCGGGGAGCTGTCTCCAAACCTTGGAAGGCCATAGCAGTTGGGTTTGGTCAGTGGCATTTTCGCCCGATGGCCAGCGGCTCGCATCCGGTGCGTGCGATCACACTATCAAGATCTGGGATGCGGCGTCGGGGAGCTGCCTCCAAACCTTGGAAGGCCATAGCGATTACGTTCGCTCAGTGGCATTTTCGCCCGATGGCCAGCGGCTCGCATCCGGCGCGGACGATTACACGATCAAGATCTGGGATACGGCGTCGGGGAGCTGCGTCCAAACGATGAATATCGGCACTACAGCAGAGTACATATCGTTTGACCATACTAACCGTTATTTACTCACCGACGTTGGACGTATTAATATAGCTACAATGACTACCGAAAGCCAAATTATGCTCGATAATCTAGAGAGACATGGCTATAACTTAGGACCAAATAAGTCTTGGATTACTTGCAACGGCCAGAATGTACTCTGGCTGCCACCAGAACGCCGAGCCCAAAGCTCTGTATTCCAAAAGCGGATAATATGCATTGGCAGCGCAAAGGGACAGGTTTCAGTTATCGGTTTCTCGCGAGACATATAATGTATTCTAAGTCTCTCCCAACTACTTTCCCTCTATTTCATTTTTCTAGCGTGCCACCAGAAGGGTCTGGGAGGATAGGCAAATTTATAGGAATTTTGTAAATTCTGGTACCTTYTACTGTTGTCAAGATGACGTATTCCATTACGAAGAAGCAAGACTATTTCATCCCTCGACTCTCCTTTTCCAGGTGCCTGTGCGGTCCAGATGCCACGGGTTAATCCCGTGGCATCNTTTGTAAATTCTGGTAACCTTCTACTGTTGTCAAGATGACGTATTCCATTACGAAGAAGCAAGACTATTCCATCCCTTGACTCTCCTTTTGCAGGTGCCTGTGCGGTCCAGATGCCACGGGATTAACCCGTAACTGCCCAGTCATAGCCAAGCTTGGTACAATAGTAGAGGCCTCGATTCTCCGCGATCGGATAAGTGATCTCTTCCTTGGTGGTGCTTGGGTGAGCTAACACACTTGCAGTAGCTTCGTCACAGCTACATGATCTTGGTTTGGATGCAGGGAATCGCGGCTTAACCTGTGGCTTTATACCACTGACTAGGTGTTGAAGGTACTCCAAGACTGACTTCACANTCACAGCTACATGATCTTGGTTTGGATGCAGGGAATCGCGGCTTAACCTGTGGCTTTATACCACTGACTAGGTGTTGAAGGTACTCCAAGACTGACTTCACACTAGGTAGTAATTCAGCTCGTATGGGTGATGAATTGCTATCCCTCTTTCTGGATTAACCATGCTGACTGATGGGAAGAAGCTCAGTCTTGTGAATGGTCGTTACTGCCACTCCGACATCTCCGGTTCAGTATTCCGCCTGCGGCTTTGAACTTGGTTGTGATACCCCAGAATAGGACAGCGAGTTCTACAACTTTACGCCCCTGCCGCTGGAGGATAAAGTGAGGAACATTTGTGATCTATTGCACAGTGGAGTCTGCTATAGGCCTAGGTTCTTAGGTTCTAGTCGGATTCGCCTGCCCAAATATCTCGGGTTCTTACGCTTCGTAGTGTCGGCGGGGACGTTTTAATCGCGAGAAGGACGGCTCCCAATTGTCACGAACTTAAGCGAGTTCACGGGACAGCCAGGCCCTCGGGAACACAACAAGCCGAAAATGGTTAGGCTGTACGACCATGGGCCAGGGTAAGCTCACGGGTGAACAGAGCTCACGATCAACGAAGTGAGCAAGGACCATGATGGTGAGCCAGGTTCACCAGGCCACAGAACGATGCCAAAAGGCACGAGGTATAAAGAAGCAACTGGAGAACTCAGATTGTCAGATAGTTCGACAGCAGTCAATTGATTATTACTACCGAGACCAGTATAACGCTACCATACTTGTTGTGAACCTCTTGGCTTCACCGAACGTCTTCTGATAGTCTTTACCTTCAGCTATCCCACTTAGGCAGATCAGACTGCCGTTCGTCACACCAATCCATCGTCCTGCGTGTTGGAGCACATGAGTGGGCACAGGGAATTTGGGGCAGAGGATCGGCAAGAGAATTCCTTGATTGATTGACTGAAGAGCTGAAGGAGAGTAGGTGAATAATGAGAGGGAGACCCTCGATATATATATACATGACTGAGGTCCATGTGTGGATCGACTGCCAAGACGGTAGTCTGCTTCAACATCCACTTCATAAGCGGCGAAACATCATCCTCGACAAGCTGAGCTGCACCGTGACCTCCAGGTCCATGAGCCGGCTCTTCTCCTGTCACGGGTGTGGCGCTGTTTGTTGTTCGATTCAAGGGTTGTTGAGGAGAACTGTGGCGTTTAATCCAGGAGTGCTTAGGCTTCTCTTGTTGTCGGGTGGGCCTGTCCCACCCTGGTTGTGTAGGTCCAACACTCACACCCTCTCTATATTTTAGCCCTCCACATTTCTTTTCCTTCTTTGTTCTAGTCTTCTCTCCATAGCACATACATCTACACATCTTTTCCCCTCAAGACCAAGATCTCTGCCTCCTTAAGTATATGGAGTAGGTGTCAGGGGTAAATGGCAGGGGTAAGTACCTTGTACAGTGTATGCCTAGCCTACTCAGCTGGGCTTGGCGTAAGTGGAACGGTGCACTCGACGGCGAAGGCAATGGGAAAACGGTACAAGAAACGGGGGCGGCGTTTTCAGCTGAGTCATCCAAACCCCTGTCGAAAACGGCTCCCATAGATAGTCCTCCGATTGGTGGCTTATCTATGGGAGAGCGGACGGGATCCCGAGTTTTCCACCATCTATGGCCGTATGTGATTGTTATGTCCAGTCTTCCAGGTTATATACCTAGCCATACGTGACACCAAGTATGCTTTGTTTTCATTGTCGAGACTGGAACGTCGATGGGGGTTARGCAGGGTTATTTACCACTCATTGTTGCATGACCTTTGTGTTCTCTATTCTGCATTGAATGAAAGAAGGCCATGTGGCACGAAAGCGGCCCTTGCCCCGTCTACGACTTTCTGACGAATACTTTAGGTATTATTTGCTGAACCGGCGGTTCGACGACGTCGGTACGGGATTGTCAAAGACTATGTCAAGAACTKGGGAGTATCAGGATGCTCGAGCATATCACGAATAGTGTTTGGTAAACTAAGATAATTTCCTGCCAAAWGAGTTGGGGTAGGTGATGAAATCCATTGGACCTTGTTCACAAAAAAACAAGAGACCTCGGCTGAACCTRGAGTTTCAGATTCCATGGTTACCAGAATTAAGGTTCGGCAACAACAGCCGTCAGCATCATAACGGAATGACCGATGTCTCGAAGCTGGAAAGTGGAAGTCAGCTTGTGGATGTTGTTGGCTGGTTCCGTCCATATCGAAAGCCATCCTCCAACATTCTGCATGTTATGACAAGCGCGGGGCATCCCGGCCACCGGCGCTTGTTTGGGCGTTGGTTAGGGAAAGCGTTGGCTCTGGTTGCTCGTTCGCCGTTGGTGACCTCAGCTGCGACTGAAAGATTCGATGGCGTTGGACATGTGTGGCTGACTGAATGACGTGAGAGNAGCGCGGGGCATCCCGGCCACCGGCGCTTGTTTGGGCGTTGGTTAGGGAAAGCGTTGGCTCTGGTTGCTCGTTCGCCGTTGGTGACCTCAGCTGCGACTGAAAGATTCGATGGCGTTGGACATGTGTGGCTGACTGAATGACGTGAGAGGTCCGTCGAGTCCCTTCTCCACCAAAATCATGCCCATGCTCCGAAGGAGGGAACTCCGACGGTGTGGGCCTCGAGTGTAAGAAGGAAAAAAGAAAGGGTTCTGGACAATGAAGAATGAAGATCCTTGTCAGCGGATAGCCCGAGTGCAGAAAGCACGAGCCATGGTGCTGAAACAACCAGGAAGCTGTTGGTGAACGGCCACGTGACGGCCTAGCGTTGAATTGAACAAGCGGAAAGGCCAGCCAATCAAATGCGGTGCCTGGCTGGGCGGTTTGGAGCCCGCGACCGTGAGAAAGAAAGAGGAAAAAGACCAGACCCCCAACACAATTTCCAAGAACCACTCAATGCGCCGCAACTTTCATTCCAGTTGAAACATTGCAAGGGGGGCCCTTTCTCTGGTACTTTCCGCATTTTTGGCAACGAATTCCTTTCATTAGGTTCCTTGTTCTTGGAAAGAAAAGCAAACAATGGCAGCGGCGACATTCCACTTTAATCCATGTGTTGGCTTGATGATGATCGCTCCCTCAATGACATTTGACAATGGAGCACGGCGGGAGCGGCCGACGAGGATTCACTGTCAATCACTGACCGTCGATTTGGACTTTCTCCGTCCCATCCGGTGTCAACTACACGGTCTACACCGTGGCCAACGCCCGAGAATCCGGACCATCATTGAAGAAACGGACGAGTATAACAGTTGTTGACAGGAGAAGAAAGCGCAAGTGTGAAAAGTCCATCACGAAACTGGTTAACACGGCCGATAATGCTCGGAGCATGAAGACAAATTTCGACGGCGTCGCGCTATTTGCCAGACTGGCCCAGCGTCCCGCCCGCCAGATGCTTTCATTTGCGCGGTGCGACGATCTGGCTTGGTCGAGTCTAGCAACAACAGCCGGCCCTGCTTGGCCCCCGCCCGGTTATTTGCTCTTGATAGGGAAGCGACCCATTATCTCGCCATTATCACTCCCCAAGTGGAAGAAGGTCAGGTCAGGGGCAGAAGAGTCAAGAGAGGAGGTGATGACAAAATAGCAGCTTATCGACGTGCGCAAATAAGGCGCATTCAGAGTTCTGACCTCGTTGAGATTTGACATGGAAAGCGTCATGCACCGAGAACTTGAAGTACAAACGCCACGTGAAGCACATGTCTGCAAATTGAGATGAGAGAAAGAAAAAAGTCCATGATGCGGGGCGGCTGCGACGGTTGCTTCTCGGTTGCTGTTTGGCTCGATGCTTGTGCCAGGAACAACGCACATCCAGACGCAGGTACCGTTCAGTGGGCGACGCGACGATTGGGTGAGGTGACGAGTGGAAGGAGAGAGCCGACTGCCGAGCAGGGAACCCCGTCGCCCAATCTTAAAATTAAGGAAATTGGATGCTTGTGCAGCTCAAGCTGCCAAGTACCCTCACCGCTGGTTGCTGGTGTAGGGGTACCTGTGGGCGCTTGCCGGGGTAACAAGCAGGACCCATTCGTTAGGTTCCCCAAAGTGGCCCCTTCCCTCCCCCCAGGTTTACAGCGGTCGCCAGCTTCCCTTTCCAGGCGGTCCCAGGCTTTCGCAGGCTCCCCCCCGGTGACTCCTCTTTGTTGCCCTGCTCGCTGCGTGGATTCTTATTTGATCCCCCATCCACTCTCTCTCCATCACACTCCTTTTTGTTTCTCCTTCTTCTTCGTCTCAACCTCTGATATAATTTCGCCTTCATCTTGTTCTCGTTTGAAGAACCTGCCGCTCCCTACATCCAAACAAGAGTTTTGCACTCTACGACATTCGTTTCTCAGCATCACCTACGTGACAGCCCTATTAACGGCGCACGCGTCCTAAATATCTAATTGACTCTCCGACCGTCTTTACTCGATCGCGAAATACCAAAACAAATCAGCCAAAATGCTTGTCAAGTCCTTCACTGCTCTGGCGGCTCTCGCCCTCGCCGCTCAGGCCGTCGCCGAGCCCATCCGCATGCAGGTGCCCTACAAGGCCAACAAGGTTCACAAGACCTCCGTCCGTCAGTTGTTCGGTGTCGTCCGCCGCCAGGACAACCCCGGATACCAGCCCGAGCAGACGGTCTGCGGTACCGGCAACACCTGCTCTGAGGCTTGCGGTGCTGGTTTCGAGACCTGCGCGTCCAAGGACGACTCGGTTCACTGCTACAACGCCGGCGCCGCTCAGATCTGCTGCCCTAATGCTTCTGGCAGTAAGTTGCTCTGACTTTTTGATATGCGATAAAGAGACCATGATGCTGACTATGCTTTTGCAGGCTCGTGCGATGCCGGTTACTACTGCGCTGCCGACAACCAGCAGGAGACCTGGTGCTGCCCCAACGGCATGGGCCTTGAGGAGTGCGCCAAGGCCTACGGTGTCGACTCCGGCCTTGTCTCCCAGACCGCCGAGGCCACCTCTACCTCTACCACCTCTACCAGCTCGACCTCCTCGGTCGCCAGCTCCACCTCGACCTCTACCACCGTCGTGAGCACCACCACCACCACCAGCAGCGTCGTTGTTACCACCACCAGCTCCGCCGTCGTCATTCCCCTCTCGACCAGCTCGGCCGCTCTGACCACCTCGTCTGCTCCCGCCATCACCATCCCCGTTGTGTCCTCTTCCTCTATCGTCCTCGTCCCCACTGGCCTCATGCCCACTGGCGGCGCACCTTCTGGTAACGGCACCTCTGTCGTGGTTGTCTCTCCCCAGCCCACGCAGTCCGAGATTGCCATTGGCGCTGGCAGCGTTGCCAAGCCCGCCGGTGCCTTCCTCCTGGTTGCGGCCGGTCTCGCCGCCCTTCTCTAAACCCTCGCTGTGGAATCAAGCCTTTGGACTACTTGAAAGGGCTTCACCGGATATCTACCGGTAGCTCAAGGGCACTATTGCTTTACTACGAGATATGAGACACGACAGACCGAATTCGCCATGGTGGCTCCCTCACATTTCTTTCTTTGTGCAAAGTTGGGTTGCTTGTTTGACTCTGAACATAACTCTGTTTCTCCACGTTACGTCATTGAGCGCAGGATTTACATTGGACGCTCGGGGCGAATATTACTTTTTCTGGTGTGCTTTTTTCCCGGGAGGTTTGGGGTGTTGCAGGCGAAAAGGAGTGGAAAGGCAGTATAGTATGGCGGCTTTGTCCGTTTGCGTTGATAAGAAAGACGGACCACATACACATGCATTCACGGACCTCTCTGTATGCTTCGGGTGAAAAAGGGATATACCGCCGGGCTTGACCCTCGGGGCGTTTTGAGTGATTTTACCTGTGTTGTTTTTATTGCGTTCACCATAATATTCTTGGTCCTAATTTTCCCTAGAGTCAATAACATGCCAACTTTTGCACAACATTGTCAGACTTTCCCCATGGGGAACTTTGTAGGTGTCTTGACGTCGTTCAACAGGCGCCGGTGATCTTGTGCTCTTATTGGTGACAGCCAGAAACATAGCTACTGGACGCGTGGTTCCCCTCCAATGTTTTGTCTCACCGACACGCGAGTGGCACCGGCGTGCCGCTAGTATTCCCCAGGTCAGTCCCTCACTCCATCCCACTTCCCCAAGTTTGTTATGTTAGTGAGTTTCGTCCTCTACCCATTGCCTAGAGCTATTCACAGACCAGAGGTCCTCTAGTTTGACATCAGGGCCCCATTTCCAGGTCAGCACACCAATGGATCGGAATATTACGAGAAACCTAAGCACTCATCAGTGGTCTACCTTGCCGCCAAGTTGAAACCCAGGATACTTGTATAACGTCAGCTTGGAACCTTGGTGGGTGCGATGGGGGAAGACTAGACCGGATTCGCGTAGTTTTCGGGTCTGTACATGTCGATGAGACAAGAGTGGACAAGAAGTCGTTAGCGTTGTTGGTTTGTGGTTTCACGACATGGGAAGGAACAGAAGGCAGGGAAGGCAGGGAAGGCAGGGGACCGGGGACGAGGACGGAGACGGAGATGGAGATGGAGATGGAGACGGAGACGAGGACGAGGGACGTGCCCCGGGAACTGAATGAAACAAAAAGAGTAGGAAGCGGGAGAGAAGAAAGGGAGAAGTGGGTCGGTGTCGTTGAAGTCGCTGTCATTGAAGTCACTGGGACCAAAGTTACGGAAGTCACGGAAGTCACTGAGGTCACTGGGGGGGAGGTCAGCGGAAGCGGGAATATGGATGGACCTAGGCCTAGGGATCTCGATTCTCGTCGAGAGGCAAAGACGGACGCTTATCCGAGGACATACATACATACAGTTGACGGGAATCAAGATCCGAAGGCAGGCTGGCGTTCAGTTCAGAATCCCAAGAGTCGTACGTACTGTGTAAGCCGGCGGCGTTGGTCTTGGGGGTGGGGGCAGGGCTGACTGACTGACTCAAGCCTCTGTCTGCCTGGTCTCTGCTTCGTGGCCTGTGGGTGGCCTGTGGGTGGGTGGTGGAATATTATCGACCTGACTCACTCGGGCGGATGGAAAGGGGAACTGAAGGGGGAGGACTGGAAGGAGGACTGGAGGTCGAAGGAGGTGTGGTGTAGTGGAGGACGGGTTTAGTGGTCGGTTGGGTCGGTGGAAATTCGCCGAAGATTACCTAGCGGTGATGGATGGCTTGGAACGAGCTGGCCTCTGGCGAGGTGGTGAGTGGGTGGGTGGGTGGGTGGGTATGGTATGGTATGGTACTTCAGGCTACTTGGGGAGATTTGGAAGAGTTTCTGTTGTGTATGGTCTGGGTTTCGGGGAAGAATGGAGGAGGAGGAGTGTCTCTAGCCTCTTCTGCTCCCCTTACCTAACATTCTTAGCATCTCTGCCAACCTAGCCACCTGGCATCATGCTCCAGACTCGGGACTAAGTGTACTTCTACTTCATAGAAGGCTGATCTTACACATCCATCGGACCATCAGCCATCGACCCGTCCTCTTCCTTTGGTGCGTCAGCCTGTATGTAGCAAGTAAACAACAGGATGTCGCAATGAACACATACTGGAAGTGAGCTGCGTGTGGCTTGGGATTAGAGACATGCGTCCAGCCGACCTGCCGTCATGCTCCTTGATAGTTTGATGTTGTGCACCGGGAGAGTACAGGAGAGTGCAGGGCGTAACAGGGTAGGGGCTGGTTGGATGTTTTCGAAGGTTCGATGCATTGTAACTGGGCGTTTCGACTTCTGAGGCGTGTTGTAGTCGGTCCGGGGGCTGTTTTCTGGAAAGGAGGCGTAATGATGGCTTGTTTTTGTTTTCGTTTCTTTTTCCCGAGACGGAGTCGAGAAATGGAGATGGCTTTGGATGGTGTGGAGGTTGTTAGAGTCACTCGGTGACATTTCTTGCAATTGTTGCGTATCTTTGAGGAAAAAATAGGTACGCGGAGTGAAAAATATGTCAGGTCACCTGAAAGTATCTTCTTTATCATAGCTTTACCCACAGCATCTGCTGGGTGTTGATGGTTTGAAGAAATGCACGCATCAATTCCCAAGCGTGATGATTCCACCATGCGCACTGGGGAAAAAAAGAAAAAAATCGTCCAGAAAAGAAAGATAAGAGCAGAGAAATGTAAAAAAAAGAGAAGTAGACAAGAAACATGTATAAAGGTTAAAAAAAAAAAAAAAACCACCTGTGCAGATGATGCCAAAAAAAGAATATGCATCACCAAACAAATGCGAAAAAAAAGTTATGATATTGATCCGACTGAGGCTCGATCTCAGGACCTTCAGTGTGTTAGACTGACGTGATAACCAACTACACCATCGGACCTATCGTTGTTGTTGCAGTTTCTGCCGAGGGTGGAGCTTATAACTCAGTGCCCACGCTTAAGTCACGATCCTTGTCCCCGGAGCACAACAAGCGGTTTCGAGATGAATTTAGTGAAATGCTGTACCGGATGGATTTGAAACCCTTAAAGTGTCTATTGAACTCTGTTACGTACCAGCTATTTGAATCCAGTTAGGTTACGCGTAGACTTTGGGTGAGGCAAAGTTGTGGACGAGGAGTGACCGCTGTCTTCAAGAGATACTCGACATATTCGAGTATGATGGTATGCCAGTCATAGAAGTTCAGTCTACAACCACTTGGGTTGCGCTTTGTTCTACCTTTTAACCTTTTCTAGATGCCTGTTACTTTACAGCGAATGTATCTATCTAAGCCATGATCATTACCATGTTGATATCCCAACCTAGATACAGAGGGCCCCATGCTGTTGAACCTGCCCATAATGCTGTTAAAGAACCATCATATACACAAACGTAGACCATCTCCACCAACCCCAAGCTTAATACCTCCAAATAGCATCAGCCATAGCAACCACCTGCGCCATCTCCTTCACATCATGCACCCTCACCACATCCGCCCCACCCTGCACCGCAGCCGCGACCGTCGCCGCCGTGCCCCAAATCCTCTCCTTAGGAGTCGGTACCCCCGTCACCTGCCCAATGAAGCTCTTCCTACTCGAGCCCACCAGCCACGGCAACCCCTGCAGACCAGGCCAGCTCCTCAATTCCTCCAAGTGCCTCAAAACATCGACATTCTGCGGTCCAACCTTCGCAAAGCCCAGCCCAGGATCCAACACAATCCTCCAGCGCCTGATCCCCGCCGCCTCCGCAGCCGCCACCCTCCCCACCAGCTCCTTCGCGATACCACCGATCAACCCGCCCTCCGACTCCGGGTACTCGTTTAGGGAAGACATGTTCGCCGGCGTTCCGCGCATGTGCATCAAGCAAATGGTGCTGCCGAGCCTGGCAACAGTAGGCAACATGTCCGGATCCATGCTACCGCCCGAGACATCATTCACGATATCCGCACCGGCCGCCACGGCTGCCTCGGCCACCGACGCGCGGTAGGTGTCCACGCTAATAAGGACGTCGCGCTGCGAAAACTTATCGCGGATCATCTTGATAGCCGGCACCACGCGGCCGATCTCCTCCTCGGCGGAAACCTGCGGCGTGCGTGGGGCCGTGGACTGCCCGCCTACGTCGATCATGGTGGCGCCTGCGTCGAGGAAGGATTGGATGGTGGATTCGAGGCCGGAAGAGGCGTGCTGCCCGCCGTCGGAAAAGGAGTCGGGCGTCATGTTGAGGATGGCCATGATGTGCGTCTTGCGCGAGGGGTTGAGGGCTTGGATGGGCGGGTGGCCGTGGGAGGAGAGGGGCGTCATGGTGGTGATGGGGGTCGGGGAGGGGGGGAGGGCGTCGAGGAGGTCGCGGGTGAGGGTCCAGGGGCGGGTGTGGTCGAGGGGTTTGTCGGGGATGAGTCTGTGGCGGGGTGTTAGTATGAGATTTGATGAGAAACAGGTGAGTGGGCGAAAAGTTACTCTGCTAGGGGACGAAGGACAAACTCGCGCTCGGGAATGCCGATGTGAGGGATCTTGAGGCGTTCATGGTCGAATTTGAGGTTTTCGTAGAGAAGAATGTCGAGGTCAATGTTACGGGGTCCCTTGTCGATGATCTTTTTGCGGCCAAGGGAGTTCTCAATATCCTGAAGTGCGTCTAGAAGCTCAAGAGGCTCTAGAGTAGTTTCAACCTGAGAAATGGTTCAGTAATAATATCACAAGATTTTCTGAGTACAGTGATCTTGAACAGACCTCGCATGCTCCATTGACAAATCTATCCTGGTCTAAGACGTACATGGGCTCCGTCTCCCACAGACAACTGGTCCGCTTAACCTTGATAGCGCGGGCATCCATCTCCTTGCAAGCCTTCTCGATCCATCCTATCCTGTCGCCGAGGTTGCTGCCCAGGGCGATATAAGCAGTGCGCACGGTGGGGGCGGCGGGCTTGGAGGAAGCCGGTAGGTCAATTAAGTCTGTCATTTTGCCCTTGGGAGGCAATGTGTACTTTTTGAAAGACAATGCCGAGAAGTGAGTGGAGGCCGAGTGAAAAGTGCGTGCCGAATTCGGATTGGTGATTGAGAGTTGTGGTGTGCGTGGTGATGTTGTGATTAGTTGTGCTCTGCCGGAGAGCAATCGTTTTGTCAGAAGCCTATGCTGACAGGTCAATGGCCAGGTCGAGGAGGAGATGGTTGGGAATCGCTTCATGGTAGGGCTGAAGAATTGACTGCAATCTTGGATAATTTTGGTGGGCCTTTCGTCTGAAGAATGTAGAATTCGGGTGGGTGCACTGACGCACGCGATGGCGTCAGAATGGAGAGAGGGTTAGGGTTTATGGGTGAGGTCTGGGACGATCTCGTTGACGATCTCGTTGAGGACTTGCCAGTGAGAACCCTTTTGTTTAGATGCCGCCGCCGCATCTTCGCACCCTCCGAGGTCGTCGTCACTAACATCTTTCAAACGATGCTGCATTGGGGATGGTTCCACAACGCTGGTTTGAGAAATCTGGGGTCGAACTTTCTCCGAGAACCCTGACCAGGTTTCCCTTTTCAATTTGGTTCCCTTTCGTGGCAGATGACGCTGGTTGTGGATTGGGGCTACAATTTATTGACAACTACCATGCTTCACACGGGACACGCACGTCTGGCGTGATGTGGTTTGGATGCCAATGTCGATCCTGCATTTTGCAGAGTAGATGGCATCAGCAAGTACATACATAGATGCTGTGCATATCCGTCCATTGTTCTGGGTGTGTTCCTTTGAATATCACGACATGATAACCCAAGCCTCTCCTTAAACTATTTGAACGATAATCATATCGGCATCCCAATTGACTGTACAGGAAAACGGTAATCGGTGGCAGGTGCCTCGGTACAGCTGAGGTCGCACGCCTCCGCACGACGGCCCCGCTGGCAACGCATGGTGCCTGGAAACGGACTAGCGCCATCCATGTCAGGGAACCTCGGCACATGTCTGGACATTCAGATTCCCACCTGCTGACCTCCTCTTTCGACTCCTTCAAAACATCGCCAGCTCTTTGTCTTTTCTCGTCTGTTGCACTTTCTCGCGTCTTCATCTTTTCCGTTGTTTAGTTGTTACACATCACATCCTTCAAAATGGCCTCTCCTCGTAAGTCACCCTTCCAGTCGCAAGCGCATCGCATCGCATCGCATTACTCCGAGACTGGAGACTAACAACAATGTCACAACAACAGAGCAGATCCGCACTCCCATCACCGATCTTTTCAAGATCAACCACCCCATCTTCTTGGCCGGTATGAACGTCGCTGCCGGCCCCAAGCTGGCTGCTGCTGTTACCAATGCCGGTGGTCTCGGTGTGCTCGGTGGTATCAACTACACTCCCGACATGCTTCGCGACCAGATCGACGAGCTCAAGGCCCACCTGAACGACAAGAACGCTCCCTTCGGCGTCGATCTCCTCCTTCCCCAGGTCGGTGGTAACGCCCGCAAGACCAAGTAAGTCTGAATTGCATCAAGTCGAGTGTCTTGCCGAACTCTAGCTAACCAGCCTTCCCCGCGCAGCTACGACTACACCAAGGGCAAGCTTAACGAGCTCGTCGACATCATCATCCAGTCCGGTGCCAAGCTCTTCGTTTCCGCCGTCGGTGTTCCCCCCAAGCACGTCGTCGACAAGCTCCATGCCCATGGCATCGTCTACATGAACATGATCGGCCACCCCAAGCACGTCAAGAAGTGCCTCGACCTCGGTGTCGACATCATCTGCGCCCAGGGTGGTGAGGGTGGTGGTCACACCGGTGACATTGCCACCACCATCCTCATCCCCGCCGTCGTTGACGCCTGCAAGGGTGCCATCTCTCCCCTCACCAAGAAGGAGGTCCTCGTTGTCGCTGCCGGTGGTATCCACAACGGTGCCCTTCTCGCCTCTTCCCTCATGATGGGCGCTTCCGCCGTCTGGGTTGGTACCCGCTTCGTCCTCTCCGAGGAGGCCGGTGCCTCCGAGGCCCACAAGGAGGCTGTCCGCACCGCCAGCTTCTCCGACACTATCAAAACCCTCATCTTCACCGGCCGTCCCCTCCGTGTCCGCAAGAACCCCTACATCGAGAACTGGGAGACCGAGCGCGCCCAGGAGATCAAGGAGCTCACCTCCCAGGGCAAGCTCCCCTACGAGTCCGATCTCGACAAGCTCATGTCCGGCGCTGCCGAGATCCCCCAGGCCATGAAGGATGCCTTCAAGGCCGACAACGGCAGCGACGAGGTCGATGTCGATGACATCCTCGACCACTTCCAGCCCTTCCTCATGGGCCAGTGCGCTGCTGTGTGCAACGAGAAGAAGAACGCCAAGCAGATTGTTGACGAGTTCATCAACGACGCTGTTGCCGTCATTCGCAAGGGCAACTCCTGCATTACTGTCCCTGCCAAGCTCTAAAAATATGTTGTCGCATCTGGTTTCCTTTTTTTGATTTAGGGGTTTCTCTAGAGGTGCCTGATTTGTTGGCTAGCATATACCACTCTCGCATACCCTATATGTATTGATAGCTTTGGCGCTTCTTTTTTTTTTTTTTTTCTTGTTTTTGGTTATGAGGACAATGACACGAGATTTGGACCATCTTTACGTTCCGCATTTGTTTCAACGTGCTTTTACATGCGATGCAATGCATGCCCTGAAGCATGAAGCCGCTGTCGCGCCGCAGCCGCGTGTGTGGCCTTCTCCGGTTAATAGGTTATCCTTGGGCATCAGTGTTCGGAGTTTATCAAGCTGAGAGGTAAGCTGGTTGGTTGATGACGTGTGTTCACATCCTTGACTTCTTCACCAGTGAGCCCGGCCTCTTCGTCTCGGCTTGTAGGATTTATACATGGGGTTGATGGTGTTTAGGGTCTGACTTGCTGCGTTGTCTCTTCACTTTTGGTGATTTGATCTGCAAGACCGTCTACTGATCCCCGGCTATATCCACTTACCTGCTTGCATCTTGTGGATTATCATGGATTATCTGACTCCATGGCCAACGAGTCCCCTGCGAGCTCTTTGAAGTTCCCCTCAATTGCGACCCAAACGACTTGTCCTACGATAGCGGTTTTGGCGGTGATAAGAAAGTTAAGAGACAGGTGAGCTGTGACAATGACAAGGTAACCCAGCAAATGTGATTTGATGGTAGCGTGAAACAAGTGCACATGCAAGATTCGTTGGCTGGTCTCGCTGGTTCTAGTGGTGGCATCGTCGCCAACGGCCTGTGAGGATCTGCCAGTGACGTCTGTCTATACCGCTTTGGGACATCGCGTGCCTGCGGCCCGTCTCCATACTTTATCGACGACTCCCCCCGCCTTCAAAGATCAGGACGGAATCATCTCATCTTCATCTTCATCTCTCTTTTGTCTTCTTGTTTGAATGCTGGACATTTATTGAAAAATCGTCGGTTCGGATCTCGGATTGCACCATACTCACCTCACCGCCACATCACACAATCACAACCACCATGCCAAGACTAGAAGACACTCAGGTCTACGACCATGAAGACCAAGATGACCTCCTCAACCGTAACCGTCGGAGGGTTCAGCGTCTCTGGGAAGACTTTGTCGGGTTCGCATTTCAGGGGAATGTCCTCGAGATCGCTTTTGGTTTGATGTAAGGATTGCCATCTATGACCGCGAATGAAACAACAAAAAGCTCACAAATATCAACAACAAACAGCCTAGCCACAATGTTCACAGCCCTCGTCACCTCCTTCGTCTCCGACATTGTCCTTCCGCCCATCTCCGTGCTTCTCCCACTGAACAAGAACTTGGAGGAGAAATTCGCCGTCCTCCGGTCCGGAGCCAACCATCCCGAGGAAGGGTACAACACCCTGAAGCAGGCGCAGGCGGATGGTGCTGTTGTTATGGCTTACGGGTATGTTGTTGTCCAATGTCACTTTTCCCATGCATGGGGTTACTTCACTTGGTTGGGACCTCGAAATACATATGGATCGGATATTAACCGTAGTGTGTGTACCACCAGATTCTTCATGAACCGCCTCCTCAACTTCATGGGCGTCGGCTTCTCGCTTTACAGCATCGCCTCCGTTTACCAGTGGATGTCCAAGGACCCTATTATCAAGAAGACTATGCCTTGCCAGTACTGCTGCAAGTTTATTAACATTAACGTTCGTCCTCCCCTCCCCTCCCCTCCCCTCCCCTCCATCATCCATTTCCCTCCGATATCGGCATTAGCCCCCTTCAATCCTTACCCTCCCTCCCTCCTTCCCCAAACTTAAGGTAACTAACAATCCTCAAAAAAAAGTCAATCCGCTGCATAAACTGCACCTCCTGGCTCGACGGCCGCGAAGACATTCTCCGACCAATCCACACCCCTCCCAGCCTCACCACCGCAGGCACCGCAGGCGCCGCAGGACCTTCTTCCGCTTCAAAATAGGGACGGTGGCATCCGGACCGTCCTGATTCCAACCCCCACATGAACTACGATGACATGACGACAAATAGTGCTTACAATGGCGACGGCTATGGTGGAGGCGGGGGCGATGGAGGTGGAGGAGGTGGTGTGACAACAGGTGGTGGTGGTGGTGGTGGTGATGGTGATGGAGATGGTGCGGCTACGGGTGCTGGTGCGGGAGGAGAAGGAGGAGGAGGAGGAGGAGGAGGAGGAGGGCCGGTGGGAGTGGCTGGCTTTGGCTTTGGGGCTACGTCTGCGTCTGCGTCTGTCTCTGCGTCTTATGGGGCTTCGGTATCTACAAGTCGATTCGGATCATTTGGGGCTGGGGGTGCTGGTGCTGGTGCTGGGTCTAGGTTCGGATCGTATGGTGGTGGAGCTGGGGCTGGGGCTGGGGCTGGATCTAGGTTCGGATCGTATGGGACTCCCGGGGGTGGAGGTCGGTTCGGATCATATGGGGCTGGAGCTGGATCCTTTGGGGGAGGTTCATATGGTGGTGGGGGAGGCGGTGGTAGGGGCGATCGAGGATAAAATGTTGTACCTTGTTGCGTTGTCGTTAGAAGGTGTGGAATATGATACCCTTATACTTACACCGGGCCATCTGCCCTTCACATCCTATTCACCCAGTTCTTCAACACATTTCCACCGGCTCTTGACCTTTCCATCATTGGGATTATTACCCCAAACGAGCCGCTTTCCTCCCATCCTCTTCATGTAGTCCGCCCTACGCTTACAACACCAACACCAACCCCAAAACCCCAACCACAACCCCCATCAATCCCGCAAGCACTACCCTCCTCCGCCTTCGTCTCCGTCGGCTTCGGGCTTAACTTCCACACCCCCCTCAGTTACCGTCACAGGCGTGGTATTCGCAAGACTAGCGCTTATGCTGGTCACGCTCGTCGAGACTTTGGTGGTTGGCGCGTCGGTGGGGCCGTAGATGGAGGTGCAGGATCCTATATCGAGTGTAGGATATCACGATGTTGAGGGGACGAAGTAAAACCATGTTCTTGGCATGCTCAAATCTTACCTTTATCACCCTTTCGACAAGACTGCTGTCAAAGCCACAGTGTCTGCCTGTTGAGCCATGTCGGGGTCGTGACTGTGTTGCTTTTTCCCGCTTTCCCTCTTAGATCTCCAGACAACCTTGCGCCCAATTCTGGTTGCGGGCGGAAAGAGTCAAACTTCGGAAGCATGTATATGAAATGCATGAACATGAAAAACAAAGACTTGTTCTTCGCTGGCAGCTGTCTTGCGACCCCTGGCTTCTTTGTGACTTTGGGCGGCTTGTCAACCCCTTACCGATTGTTTGCTCTTAACATAGCACATGCGTCCTCTTCCATTGTCTTTGAGTTTCTGCGTATAGAGCCTGACAAGTGCTGCACTTTTCGCTGGACACTCATCAAGAGGATTAAAACCTGTTTACCCAAGGGACTTGGAGCTTCTTTCAAGCCGTGTGCATGGGGGGAATGAAATGACTAGAGTGAGAGACCCGGATATGCCAAAGTAACGGGCAAAACCTAAGGCGAAGTGTATGCCTCTTGTTTCGATATTCATTCGACAGCTTAGTCGCAAGACTGCAATGTCTCGCCCCCAGTAGAACATGTGGGCGTGCCATGTAATGGCGTCGTGGTTGTTTCACGTAGAACCTTGCATATTCTCAACTGTTGACTCGGGATTGTTCGAAAGGTGGTTCAGAAAACATTCGGGGCCGGGGAATTCATGATTACTGATCATGTCGGCCAGTGAGTAGAGAGTGAAGTGGCGGCATCTTGGTCCGGTGAAAGCCAAGATGGAAGTGTGCTTCGGCAGCTTTCAGTTATCCTCGTCGATAAATCACAGAAAGATATCCGGTCCCGTGGTTAATTGACCGCTGAAAGTCTGGTGAATGTCTGACCGCTACCTCGACGGACATTGCGGAGTGTCTCAGTCGGGTTGCCTTATCTCTAAGCGGCAGCAATATGGCCGGCACGGTGCTGAAATATAGCCTCTGATATTGGGGCTCCAAAGGGAGCAGGTTAATATGCAACAAGTAAGAAGACTACAAGTCGTTGATTCTGCTGTTAGTCAATCGAGTTTGGCACGATGCCGGCAGTTTGGGACTAACGGCGCGGATCCGGCCGGGTAGGGCTGGCGGACGCTATTCCGAAAATAGTCGAGTCGGGGCGGCGACCGGACACTCAACGACAAATCGACTTGTCAGATGGCAGACTTTGATCATGACGACGCCGACCAAACCTATGACCTTTGTTAGAATCGGGATTGGCCCACAGGCGATAATTCCGATGATGCTGTCGAAGAAAGTACGGATGGGTTCGGAGAGTCAGAGCAAAAACCCCTTCACCGATTGCAAAATTAACGAGCAGTGGTAATTTGACCAGGCTCCACCTTACGGGCAGGTCTCCAAAACAGCAGAGAGGAAGGATCACAAGTCGCACAACGGCACCCAACCGTGACCCGACCGCACCCATGTTCGGCATTGTCGCAGTGTCGTGATGTGGGCCCAAGACTTTCCTGATGGGAAAAAACGCGTGTTCACCTTGGTGCCGAGTTGTCTTGGCGATTTAAAGTCTGACACTGTGGAATCCCGAACCGGCACCGCATTTCGGACGATCTCTTTTGATTACAGCCTCGGCCTGAAAGGAAGAGAAGAAAAGAGCGACGAAAATATAAACTCTTGGCATGTCTCTGGAACTTCCCCCGCTGTGATATCGCCAAAACACATCGATGTGCTGTGGTGTAAAAATGGAAGCTGCAGCACCGCAGCGGGCGCCCGGCAAGTCACTGCCGTCCAGCGATGTTCAGCGACGCCCAGAGCATCCAAGCCCGCTCGCCAAGCACGCCAAGGCCAAACAACGCACCCACAGACGAGTCTTGGATGGCGATCGCGAGCGGGTTCCGGGCTCTTTTGCGGGCAATCCAATTCCTTCCCTTGGCAATGCTGGATTCCCCCCTTTCCCTTTCTTTTCTCTTTTACTTACTTTTGTCATGGCCATTCCCCATCCATCCCCTCCTTCAAATTGTTTGTTTTCCCTTGTGAAATGTTGACGGTACTACCATTGGAAGGAGAAGAACAACCCAGTTCGCGATCGCACGGCTTGACTAGTCGGTGAATAAGAGAAGGGGGAAAAGGGACACAAGTCAGCACAGACAGAGAACAAACAGGAGAATGCGCCTATCATCTCTGCAACGCATGGCCACCGGCTTATCAGCAGCACCAGCACGAGCACCAGCACAACCAGCGCGGGGTCACAGTCAGAATGTCACCGCCGCCGCCGCCGTCGGAAGAGGTCCTTCTCTGGCTACAGTAGCCGCGAAACTTGTATTGCTAGGATGTGCGGTCGGCACAGGACTTGTTGGTGGTCCCCTCGGTGTCAATGGCCAGACCTTGACCACGGCGACAAGCGCAGCATCGGCCGCAGTAGCAACCGCAGCTCCGTTGGATATCGCGACTCCGGCTAGTACCACTACCGCTGATCACCACAAGCATGGGTCCTCCTCCCACTCCACTCCCGCCTCTATATCCGGGTCCGATGTCATCACATCCGTGGCCAAGCCGGCTGCCGAGCCCACAACCGTCTCTATCTGGGTTCCCGGGTACGGGGTACAGGATTGGAAGGAGTTGAGGGGCAGCATCATCAGCCGTGTAGGTTCCCCCCCCCCCCGGATCTATGGTTCACGTTTCGGTCCCGGTTCATCATGCTCCGATCCCCACAACGTTCTTCTTGATCGGCGGCTCTAATGCATGCCATTGTCGCAATACAGGACGAATCCATGACCGCCTACACCATCTTTTGCGCCCAAGGACAGCCAAATTGCGCCCTTTCCGCTGATGCACCCTTTGTGTTTACAGAAGGCCCCAAGTCCTTCAAGTACACAGGGGTAGCGGAGCCAACCTTGTAAGTCAACCTCTTTGTCCATTTTACATTTTATCCCACTTCTTTTCCTTTTTCATAATCTACCTACCAAACAATGACTAACACCCCCTCCCCCTTTGACAGCACACAAGAAATGCACTGCAACTTCAATGGCACCGCCGCCGCCATCTGCGCCGGCACCTCCTCAGTTGGCTCGCACTACGTTGTGGGCACCGTCACAGGTCCCGCGGCGACGACATGGACAGAGACTTACAGCAGCCCCAACATCACCTGGGTCGCCTTGACGCTTGCAACGCCCGGCCCCATGGTTGGCACCACGGACATTGACGGTACGGCGGTGGCGTCTGCGACAGGCGGAGATCCTGATGGCGTTTTAGGAAGCGAGGGACTATTCGGCCCCACGGGTGCCCCCAAGAATGGCGCTGCTGGGGGCTCGACGGTAGAGAGGATAGGTGTTTTCGGGGTTGCTGTGGCGGGTGTGGTTGGAGGGGTGCTGATGCTTTAAAAGGTGTGCAATGGTCAAAAGCATTGAGGGTCAGGTTTTCTTTTTCTGTCTTTGCACTTTTGGCATTGGCGCTGGCGTTGGGATGGGAATTGATTGGAGGATATACCGCTTCGTTTCAAGTTTCAGGACTTCCTGTTTGGGATATGACATTTCAGGGTTGGCATGGCATGGAACAGGGGGAGAAGGAGGGGGATGGAGAGCTGAGGCATCTGTTGGCCCAGCGTAGGACGCTATCACAAATGGGAAGCAACAAGGAATGCATTAGGTATCGAACAGAAGGATATTTGTCGGTTGTTGTAACGGATGAAGTTGAGGTCGTGGTTGATAGCCTTGTGACAGCAAATTTGGGGTACGTTCCAGACACTTATGTCTCAAAAGGTTGAACTGTTAGCCGGGAAGAGATGAGCTCAGGTTAGGTACTCGGATCTCACCGTACTTTGTTCCCGTGTGTACGACACGGTGCCTGGCTGTATCTGGGTTTGACAGAATGCAAAACCTTCCCGTCGGGACCACGAAACGGGTGTGCGAGGGATCGACGAGTGAGCTGGTCGAGCACGGTTTGATATCATATCTCAAGACGATTCGTTACTGATCTCTGTGAGATCTTTACAAAACTGTTCATGTGAGCAAACAGGTCAACTGGCTCAGCTGCACCCGAGAAGAACCTCAAGGACAGCAGAGACAGTTCATGATTTGATTACCAAGTACTTTTTCGTTTGACGCTGCATACCGTCGCTATCCTTTTTCCTCAACCGAGAGAAGCGAGGCACAAGAGATGTCTCAAGCCAGCAGCAATCACCAAAGTCAAAATGACGCCCAAAAACTGACAAATGAACCGAAACACGGTGGTCAGGTGTTCATTAACCGCAACCGCAACCGCAGCCAGTCCTACCTAACCAGATGTACCAAAATAGTAGTAAAGTCTCACTAACAAACAGTCGCGCGGCTGTTGGCAAGTGCCTGGTAACTGATAACCGCTGACGACTGGAGAAGAAGCTCAAACCCACAAGCGAAAAGGTCGCCAATTCTCGAGCATCCTCGGCCTATCAATGAACTCGTGTTTCATGTTTCTGGGCTCGCTGGGACCTGACGATCCCGCCAATCATAACCCCTGTCGTTCCTGAATTCTTCTTTGCTGGACCCACTTGGGTCGGGAGCTCCAGAAGGAGAAGGAGCGGGGACCCGTCAAATGGAACCCCTGTGGCTGCACAACTTTTGAATTGCCCCTGGCAAACTTTGAACCACACTTCGTTCTTGGCGGGGACGTTTGTTCTTTGTGGGCTGCACTTCACTTTTTTTGATCATCATCTGGGTTTGCTCTCACAAAGAGAGGGAGCGGACACAATGAATGGCAATCAGAGCTGCGAAACCTCACACATGCCAGGTTTGCTCCTGGCAGAACTGAATGAAAGACAGCCCCCCGGCGGCACAAGTACGAGCGAGCGAGCGAGTGCACACAGATGCTGATTAGCACGGACAAATCGACTGGTTGCTGTTGCCCCTTCTGCTCCTCTCATCGATAGCCGACTTCGCCCCCCCTCCATCGAACAGCCACCCCATCCATCCAAACACAGATCTTTTTGCCGATCCCCATCAGCATGCGGTGCAGCGCGAAACCTAGCTAGGGTGTTGCCTGCAAGTTTGGGGAAACGAAACAAAGCTACATCCAAAATAAGAAAGGTTCGGGGCAGTCGGAGCGAATCCGCTTGCAATGGTACCTGAACGCCTTCGACGCGCATCCCGTCTTTCCGCCCGTCGTCAAGCTAGTGTGTAAAGCAAACATCCACAATGATCTGGAACTCCCGTTCTCCATCAAGGCATGTGTTTGTCGATTACCAGCACACAGCGGACACAGCACCATGAAGAGAGTTCACAGTTCACACACCATGCAGTCGCTGCAGTGTTCATCCTTTCTCCGGCCATTCATCCCCATTGACCACTGAGGTTGCCATGTCCCCCATCCCCGTCCCCCGATCCCCTCCTTCTTGCATACCGGGGGTGGGGTCCGGATCACCGAGGCACCCTTGGAACATCCTTGAGGCTGGACTCTGTCGCCTGCATGGGTTGGAGCTCAGCCTGCCCCTTTCATCCTATCCCCGGGTCCTGGGGTGGGATCCCTCCTCCACCATGGGGGCCCTATTGTGGTGGTGTCTGGTTAATAAAGCTGACGGTGGCCCAGCCCAACATGCCCGCCCGTCTTATTTAATCCAACTTCCTGTTGGTACTATTATCTTGTTCTATTTCATCTTCCTCTCCTTTCTTCGTCATCGGGCTGTTGCTTGCAATAAGGCTTGAAGCCAACAATAGTGTTGATCACTTCCAACCCGATCCTTCATCTTCTGTCCTTTTCTTCTTCAACTCGAAGCCTTGAGTGTGCTTCATTTGCTTTCCTTTTCAAAATCGACAGTCCATCTAGACGCCACTGAGGAACGAGTCGTTACCTGCAGCTCACACTTGCCTTCCTTCTCTTACGACCTGATCACACTCAACACTCGCTGGACGACAAAGTGCTGGATTGAAACTACAAGACACAAGGGGAAGAATCAAAGAAGAAAAAAAAAAGCCCAAAGCCTTCAACAAGAACTTAACGATATACACCAAACCGTCGCAATGAGGTTCGTCAAGTCAGTACGGCCCGCGGCAGCGGCCATCTCTTTGATCTCTGCTGGCATCCCCAAATCCCTGGATATCAGCAGCCCTAGTAAGTCGACATACCTGGTCAGCTAACACTTCGTTACCGGGCACTAACACAATCCCAGCTTCGGTCCAAAGTGTCGCCAAAACCATTGCCCAAAATACCATGTCCTTCTACAAGGGCACGGACGACCAGTTTGTTGATCTCGATGCCCCCTACTACTGGTGGGAATGTGGTGCCATGATGGGTAGCATGCTCGACTACTCCCACTACACTGGCGATCACACCTACGACAAGAAGATTGCAACTGCTATTCTCGCCCAAACCGGCCCCGACTTCGACTTCATGTCCCCAGCCCATGCGGGCCAAGAAGGAAACGATGACCAGGCCTTTTGGGGGTTCACCGTTCTCGCCGCTGCCGAGCGTAACTTTCCTCAGCCCCGATCTGACATCCCGGGATACCTTGAACTTAGTGAAAACATCTGGAAATCACTTGCCTCGCGATGGGATACATCAACCTGCAACGGTGGCCTTCGTTGGCAAATCTTTGCCTCGAACCCTAACGGTCTTGACTACAAGAACTCGGTCAGCAACGGCGGATTTTTCCAGCTCTCGGCACGTCTGGCTCGCATTACTGGCAACCAGACCTACGTCGAGTGGGCACACAAAGTGTGGGACTGGACCCAGGGAACTGGTATAATTAACGACTACTACCAGGTCCTCGACGGTGCCAGCTCCGCCAAGAACTGCTCCGATGTCAACGCCGCCGTCACGCCTTCCTTCTCCTACAGCCAGGGCATTTACACCTACGGCGCCGCCGTCATGGCCAACATCAGCACCGGCGCCGACCAGGATAAATGGACGGACCGCACCAAGAAACTCCTCGAGAGCTCGCAAAACTACTTCACCCCCTTCGGCGACGTCAAGAACTCCACCGACGTCATGTACGAGCACGCCTGCGAGCACATTGACATCTGCAACACGGACATGCGCTCCTTCAAGGGGTACTTCTCGCGGTTTGTCTACGCCTCCAAGATCATGGTCCCCTCCATCAAGCCCACGGTCGATCGGTTGCTGCATACCTCCGCCAAGGCCGCTGCCCAGGGGTGCCAGGGTGGTTCTACGGGAACCATGTGCGGAACGAAGTGGTATGTTGATGGGTTCTATGGAGATGCCGGGTTGGGAGAGCAGATGAGCGCATTGGAGACGATTCAGGGAGTCTTGATCGATCAGGCGAAGCCGCCGCTGAAGGGGAATGATATCAAGACTGTGAGGACCTTTTCGTCGTCGTAACAGACGTCGAGTGATGAGACTCCGACTGGGAGTGAAAGTCCAAAGACGAGTTATGAGCCGGAGAACGTGGCGTCAATGGGGGATGACGCCAATTGGCAATGGTTGCTATGGATATTTGGGTTGGCTTGTGTTTTGGGTCTATGAGCCGCATCTTGCCCTGGAAGTGGCGATGCCGGTCAAATCTTCTGACTTGTTTTTGCGCACATCATTATGGCCATCGCGTTGAGCATCTTCAGTTTGATTCTACTCCTTCCTTATTCTTCGATTCTTCTGTATATATATCACATTTGGGATAGGCTTGGCAATATCGCCGGAAGGAGACAAAATCGATGATTATTTACGCACGGCAAGACACTTGTTATGGGATGGAAATGACCTCGCCGCACTCTGCCCTACAGATGCTCCCTCCTATACAGAACCATATGCAGTCATCAAGCCGCTTTTGCTCTCCATGAATAACATCTTTCCGTCACGTTGTCAAAGAGTCAGTGCGGGTGTGCTGTGTTTGCCCCCTTTTCCATTCTTCCCAGCTCCCCGGTTATGCTTCCCAAGTTTGTTTTGCTTTGATTGACATCAAAGCGATGCCTGCAGAAGACGCAAAATGTCACCATGAGAATTCCATCACTCTCAAAGACTGATTGATATAGCTATTCTGACATCCATGATGCCGTCTTCGCAACCGGCGCTTATTCGCATTCACGGCCATACTTCGGTCAATGGCAAGGAAGTGTCAGTATACATAGAATCATGGGCCGCCAATAGACTGCTTCACGAAGCAGACTGGACCGCTCGGACACGTCTATCTATCTCTTCGTTATCCACTACCTAGTTCCTGACTCCTAGCTCAAGAGTAGTTCTCATCGCCATGATAACTTACAACCTCTAGTGAGGATGTTCAGGTTGTGGTGGAGAAGTTGTGGTATAAGGCGGGGGGAAGGACGAGAAGAAGAAGGGGGGAGGGAGGGGTTGAAGTTGAGAGAGAAGATGGGCGGGAAGAGGAGGCGAAGTGCTTGAATACGTTACTGCCGGGGGATTGGGAGGTTGAGTGGGGTGTTTATCATACTTAGGGGAGGGGGGAAGAAAGGGGGTGGTAAGGGGGGTGGTGAGGGACATGTAAATGATGATGAATGATAGCGATCAGTACCTCGGGTAGGTGTAGTTGATTTAAGGCAAGAATTGAACATGCAATCTAGTGCCGGTCTGTTTGTTGCCTTGCTACTTCTAGTACCGCAAAGACTCGGGCCGTTGATTTTCAGCTTCCAGGGAAATCAGACATAATCAGTACACTTGAGGCACCTCTAGCATTGCAGACCGCTCGAATCTCTTCCAAAAACCCAAACCCTAAGGCACCTAATACATAGATTCTGTCAGTTAGGCCCTGTTACCTGAAAATCAACGGCCCGAGTCTTTGCGGTACTGGCCTTGTTACTGTGCTGTGAGTTCTATCCGGATGTGAGTATCCGGTCAAAACAAACGGGAAAACCTGCGCCGGGATTCATCCCCATCCCGTCAAAGGCAGCCCGCAGGGCGGTCAAACGGCAACGACGAACTTTCTAGCATGTCGCCCTTCACAGTCGCTCTTTCCACTTCACTTCACTTCTTGCAATCTTTCTGCCAGGTCGGATACTTATTGACCGCCTTGAAGCAACCCCGCGTACATCTGGTGAATGGACCTTGTGGTTCAGCAACCGCTTTCCGAACCTTGATTTCCCCGATGTTTTCCATCTAACACTCAACGCATCACGCACCTGGAATCTTCCCTTGGAAGTCCGTGCATTGGCACCCGTTCACTGTCCCATTCACCGGCACTCCCTTTCAGTATTTTAGGCTCCCCTGGTTTTTCCGTTTCCCCTCTTCACCCCTTCCAACATCCAAATCTCGAACACATATAACTTTAAGCTCAATCTCTTGAAGTCACGATCTCTCGCTCTGGAGTATCCCGGTTGAGGATATCTTCTACCGCCTCAGCACACCCGAGCGAAAGAGGTGTGAATCCTCGAGCAAGCCTTATGCGCCCGACTCCTTCTCAACTCTGGCTCAGTTTACAAAAACGAAAAGCACCCCAACGCGCTGGTCTTTGAATAGCCGCCACGCTACCCATACTTCCGCTTGTCCTATCCCAGGACAGTCTCGCCGGGTGATACGAGTCGCGGCGACGACCCCTTCGATCTTCGGAAGACCAACTCTACGAGTCTACGGCTGAAATTCTTGATAATCGCATCAGCGGCACGTACAAAGGAGATTCTATCTGCAGTGCATGTAGATCCCTGCTCGCGGCTCGGTTTATATCGAAGTAGGTGCAAGTAACCTCCAACACCTCCCATAGCCCTTCATCTATGGCATACGTATGTGACATGCCCATGTCATGTTGTATCGCAAGAGCTGACAGCAACGTATTTACTAGGTATCAAAAACCGTTATCAAACCGAAGAAGACGAATTACGACTTGAACCATGGCTACGACTTTCCACCTTTTCCCTTTTCTCCCCTGGGAGCTGCGTGCTCTCATTTGGGAACTGACGATTGAGCCTCGGACAGTCGACGTCCACGCCAAGAGGTACCTCATCCATGAAGGGGAGCAAGCATACGCGCGGCTGGTCTCAACCACGCCCGTGCCAGCAACACTACAAACTTGCCGCGAGTCGCGCAATCTCGGACTGTACCAAAAGGCCCTTTCTGAGGTTGAAGTTGTCCCAGAGGGCGGCGAGAGGCGTTACGTCTGGCTGAACTTTGACTTTGACATGATCGACTATGGATGGGATGACCTCTACAACTACCGTTGGGCTGCGCAGCCTGTTAAGCGGCTCAAATATAGAGGCCGAAAGTTTCACGACTGCGATGTTCGGTCATTCAACTTTTTTGAGAACTTGATAGAGGCTCACATAGATTGCTTCGACGAAGAGGGCCTGACAGAATGGTATTGCACCTTTGCACCCTTCGTGCTCAGCTGCGATCGCAGAAACATTCACTTGATCCAGTCGGAGAATAATCGCACAATCACCGTACAGGAATTGGATGAAGAAGACGAACGTCAGCGGCTTGAAGAACAGGCATGGGCAGAGGCTGCAGGTGCTGATCCGATTCCTGTTTCTGAGATGTTTGCCGGACTTGACATTGACTCAATGATGCCCACGCTCCTGCAAATTGCCGAAACTGCTCGGAACATGGAAGACAACAATTGAGAAAGGACAACTGAGTGGGAGGATTTCTGCCCGGGCTTCACAGCGTGTAGACGGGAAGGCCAAGGAGCTAGGGGCGGTTATTAATATCATGAAGCTTGCCAGACAAAAGAGGAGGTCTATTTGATAGTCAGGAGGCCACCAGTAGTTCAACCATACGGTTCTTACCATTGGCTTGGCCACCATAAAATAGATATTGATTCCAGAAACGCATCATTCGCAAATTGCACCTGTTAATGTCTTGGTAAAGTCTGCGAGGATACTACGTGGGAGGCATCCACAGGATAGTTGAGCAGCAACTGAAGAGACTTCAGATCTTTTTTTTCAACACTTGCTCGTTCCTTCTATCTGTCTCTCAGTGTTTCTATCTGCTCTCTTTTCAACACCATTTGGCAAGCCCGTAGTTCTCTTCTGGCGAAATTTCTCACGGCGATGCTTTGCACCCGTCTATTGTGTAGGGAGAGTTTGTAACCCACCATGACCTACCAATGTCCGCCCTCTCTGGCAAGTATGTATTACCACTCTCGTTTCCACCATAAGTTGGTCTGAGGTTCCTAGATAAGGTGGACTTGAGGTTATGGACAAACATAAAGAGAAATGTCCTTGTGTTGTCCTGTTGTGCCTTCTAGGCTGCGTTTGTTCTCGTACGGTTTTCGTACAGCGCTTGAAAAACATGAACCCCAACTTCATCAAGCCGACTCGACTCGGATCAACTCAACCCAACTAAACTCAATTCGAGAACCCTCAAGGCGACTGACAATTCAACTCGGAATAGTTGGCGAGTTGGCCGTCTTTTTGAATGTAAAAATGGTCGTATGAGACCCTTTATACGAAAACCGTACCAGAACAAACACAGTCCTACTGCGATTGAGAAGTTCGGTTGCGGGTAATTCCCAACACGAACGGGCGGCATCGCAACTTGAGTCTGGAGAAACGTGATTGTCCTCGTCGGCAATGATATTGGTGAATAAAGAGAGCATTGTGCGAGGCGTATGCCGCAGAACTCACTCAGGAGCGGCTGCTCTCAAGACGACCGGGGCACGGGGTACAAGTTATAAGAACCTGGAGAACATGGAGGTTAAAATCACGCTGGGAGAATAAGGGGGGATGAGTGAGGTGACTGGTGGAAAACACCTAACCTATCAGAGAAGCCTGCAGGTTAGTCAGACAACGACGGGGCTTCCACCCCAACATGCCTTCCTCTGTAGCCGCTCCTTCCACTTCCACTTCACTTGTTGCAATTATTCTGCCTGGTTAATACTGACCGCCTTACGCCAGACAACCCCGCGCGCGCACGTAAGAAGTCAACACTGAAGTTCTTTCCCGTCATCTGGTCTTTCACCCGCCACTCAACCTGTCCAGAACCCAAGCCTCATCTTCAGGAAGCAGCATTCCTGTGCTTCGAAGCATATCAGGTTGAGGTACGTCCAAGGGCGGTTCTCCGTTTCCTCAGCGCTTCCTCCAGAAGGAACTCTGGTCTCTCAAGTAAATCGTATGCGCCCGACTCCTCCCCGGCTCAGGCTCAGTTTGTACATGAAAACAACATTCATTTTGGACCCTGAACTAACTCCCGTCCTCACGCGTAGATTATCTCATCACCACCACTCCACTACCTGTACTGCCATCGCCCATGCGACGCTGGAACGTACTCGTCGAGTGTTACGGGTCGCAATCACAGCCCCTTCAACACCGGGGACTTCCTTCCCAAGACCAGTTTTACGACGGAAAGTTATTGACTTCCGCGTCGACGGCGCTCACGAAGAAGATTGAACCTGCGGTGCATTCTGGTCACTAGATGCGGCTCAATCTACGTTCAAGTAGGTGCCAACAACATCCAAGCCTCCTTCATGTCCATGGTGCCCGCAAGTTGCTGATGACAGTGTGTTTATTAGGTTAGGACTCGACAAATGACGACTTGAACAATGGCCACCACCTTCCACTGTTTTCCTTACCTCCCCTGGGAGCTGCGTGCTCGAATCTGGGAACTTTCCGCTGAGCATCGCGTAGTCCACGTTGGCACGGTGGAGTATGGAGAACCGTTAAGGGATGCGTCTGTCGGCAAAAGACAATACAAGATGGTTGTTTCCTTTACGCCCATGCCAGCAATGCTACAAGTGTGCCGCGAGTCACGCAACCTTGGAGTGTACCGACAGTGCTTTTCTGAGGTCGAACGCATTCCCGACTTCGTCCCCAAAGCTAGCTGGAGGCGATACGTCTGGCTGAATCTCGATCTTGACATCATCGACATCGGAATGCAGGACCTTCGCGATCTGAAGTTGGTTGCCCCATCCATCAAGCGGCTCAAGTTGGTGCGGGCAGAGTTTGTCTACGAGGACGCCAATGCATTGGGGCTTTTTGAGAACTTGAAAGAAGTCTACATTGTTTGCCAAAATGAGCGCAGCTTGGGTCTCTGCGCATTCAATTGGATGTTTTACCATGGCCCCTTGGTCAAAAAAGATGTCATATTGATCGACCAAGTCAATGATCGAATGACGACTTTGTTCGAATGGACTAGGGAAGCTGAAGAGCGCTTCGAGCCGCACCGAGAGGAGTGGGAGGCTATAGTCCGGGAGGGTGACAGTGAATTTTCATCTGATGAAGAAGAAGTGGAAGGCAGGTACTCAATGCTACCCATTATCTACGCTCTTGAGGGGCATCACAGGGGACAAAACGGCGGAGGAGAAAGGATTAATACTGAAGGACCTTGAGAGAAGGCACGCGCAGATCAGGTTGAGCTTCACGGCATGTATATAAGGGGAAAGAAGTGGCAATTACGTTGTAACTGGACTACCAGAGACGACAATCCTTCAATGCTGGAGCAACACACCGGTTGAGTTCTTAGTTAGTACCTTCCCTGCCTCATGGGGAAGTAAATTCACGAACTTCAAGGCGCTTGCACCTTTTGCCCTTGTGCCGGACCTATGATACCACGGATACAATCTGTCTTCCTGGGTTGCGGGACGGTCGGATTTACAGAACTGACATCTCGCCCCTCATATTGACTCTCTCCCTCCATCTGCCTGCTCATTGTTTCTGCCTGATTCTTTTCGCCGTCTTCTGACAAGCTCGTTTGGTAGTTCTCATCCACCCATGCCCTTCCACCCTGAGTATTGGGGTTTATAACCACTCCTGTCTGCAAAAATACTTTCTTCCCCCATTTCCCAACCACCACCTTTTCCATCAAAAAAACTAGCTCATCTGCAAAATTATTCCATCCACACATTTAAAGAATCAGTTCCCACATCCGAGCCCGGGGCTCCAAGGGCAGCGTAGGAAAGAAGCAGACAAAAGATGGCCCGCTCTTATCTGAGTGCAGAGCATCAAGTGGATGCAAATAGCTTACAAGTAAGGGAGTTGTTAACTAGCTAATAAGTAAGATTGCAATGGTCATGCCACGTAGAAGGTATTGACCGAGCGGACCAGGTGACAACGCACGACACCGGAACGGATCCGGGCATGAGTGAAACTCTTCGGAGTTGGCGAGGAAGGAGCATCTGGAAGAGTAGCTCCCAAACTTGAAGACGAAGCTCAGTCGGGAGGCGCGGAAAAGGGTGGAAGGTGCGCCCCCAGTAGAGCCAGGGACAATACGCCATCGTATCTGCTGATTTCCCGAGGGCTGTTCACACTTAGAAGACAAGGCGTTGTTAGAATTTGTTCAAGAACATGGAGTAGAAGTACAAGGGAAGTTTACTTACGCGCAACAAATGCAGGTACGAGGAATGATGTATGCTCCACTAACGCACTGCGCTTGAAGAAGAGTCTAAAGATGGGGGCCTCTGCCACCAATTTGTCTGGGGATAAGTCGAACGCGCAGGTTTGTTGTAAAGGGGTCGTACCTAGTGATCGGCGAGGATCAACACTGCCGTCAAAAGGGCGCCAAAAAAGTAGCAAGCCGGTCGGCCTGAAGGATTAGAGTTGCGAAAACGAGGGCGGTGTCGTCTGAGGAAGAAAAGGTTGATAACACGAGAATCCGGGTCTTTGCTCTGGAGGTGGTAATTGAATGCGCGATAACGAATGGCGGAGAACGCGACGGAAGTTTGAGTGCGTGGGGAACCTCCTCAACAAAAGTTCATGTCGAGGAGAGAGTTGACCATGCCAACTTGTCCAGACCTGGCCAGTCATCCAAGCGGTAGGTACGTATGGTACATACCTGCAGAAAGGGCGGAAGGGCTTATTTTTTTTTTACAAAGAAGTCAGATTAGACCCCGACTTGACCTGACTTGGCTTGTGTGCAGCACTGGGTAAGAATGCGTGGGTGGGGAAGGAGCAGACCGATGCATAGAAGCATCGATGGACACTTCAGTTCTTGTTCTGGGAACAGGCTGCAAGCCTTTTGCGTCTCTCAATCGTGACCTCACTAGAATTATATGGGCCTGCTCCTTCCCAAACTCCTTTTTCAGGTATGTACGATCCGGACAGTTGGCCTGGGAAAAAGTTGGCGACATCGTCAACTCTCTCCTTCGGATGAAATCTGGTCGGAGAGGCCTCCCTTTACTCTGCCTCCCATTTACTGTTTCTCCTTCACTGGGCGGGACTTCATTCACTCACCCTTCACCTTCTCTTTTCTATCTTTCGCTATTTAACCCATTACGTTGCTTATCTTCGCAATTCTTGCGCAATCCCCCTAACCTCTATGCTGATCCGCGACACTCGACCCTGTCCGTCGCGTTTTACACCATTCGTTGTCGCGCATTCAATCACCTACCACCTCCAGAGCAACAATCCTGATTTCCTGTCCTCAAGCTTGCCCGTCGAGACGATACCATCACCCACTCCCCCGCTCAGAAGGGGGGTCTCAGAGCGCAGCAATACCTGCTTAGCAGTCAACACATCGGGACTACTGGACGGAGGAGCACGAAGTGGAAAGACACCGACGTCAGAACGGAACCTCGCACTCTCGATCTTGCGATCTTGCCAACTCTAGCCCCTCGGAGCGACTGGGTTGCTCCGTTACTGGCGCCCGCTCGTCGGCGGTCGACATTGATCCCAATAAAGACGGTTTTCCACGACGAAGCCACGCGCCCTACATCTCCCCAGGCCCAAACAGACTCGAGACAGGGTGGCGGCAAAGACGCCGTCGTCAGACTCTCTTTCAAACGCAGTGCATTAGTGGCGCATGCAGCATTAGTACCAATTCTTCCGACCGGACCTGCATTAGTCACAAAGGTAATCATTTCTGACGTTCTTCCGTGCCTACACCCCCTCCTGACTTTGTTCCAGGTGCTGACAACGTTGTCATCTTCAGCTACCAGTGACTACCTTCAGGCCTCGGAGAACACAGCGACAGCATGCCCCCCACTTGCACCGGCAACATGTCCACCACAGGGACGTTTCACCCATTCCCTCGCCTGCCATGGGAACTCCGTGCCATGATATGGGAGTTCACGATCCAGCCTCGCGAGGTTGACGTCCGTGTGGTTTCCGGGCGGATACAAGGGGACCTTCGCATAGATTTGCGTTCGGTGAACAAAGTGCCAGCGATACTCCAAGTTTGCAAGCAGTCCCGCTCCCTGGGACTGTATAAACAGGCATTCGCTGAAATTCCATTTGGCATGTTCGACTTCCAGCGAAAATATGTTTGGGTCAACTGGGAGTATGATACTATCCGGGCGGGGATGACCGAGCTGTACTACTTTAGGTACGAAAGCATCCAAACTTCCATTCAGAGGCTCGACATCGACAGATCACGGCTCTATCCCTGGGAGATCAAGTATCTTCAGAAGTTCGTAAAGCTCAAGAAGCTTTATATACACGGCGATAGCTATAATTTCCGAGGGGTCTTTCGCAAGAACCCCCTTCCATGTGGTCAGAAAGATATCATCCTACACGCCATAGAGGATAATATTGAATTGAACACCTTCATCTGGGATGAGATTTGGGACGACAATCTTGGCTACATGGCAGCGAACGGCTTCGATGGGGATGAGATGTGAGACGATAATCTTGGCTAGATGGCAACAATGTGGGGTGGAGATATATCTGTCGGTGTTCAAGATGCGTAGCCACGTCTGTTCTCGGTATGCGAGGGTTATCTGGGCTGACCATGAAGACGCACCTTGGAAGACAGATGGAACCAATAAGCCTGTTATATCCTGCTCAATCGGTACGGTTATATGATGTGTTTCCCTGTCCGAGCGGAGAAAGAAACATGAGGCGATTTTGAGCGGGGAGTTGCGTGTCTGAGTGGTGGCTGTACGTACATATGGACACGATCGCATGTATGCGGCATTGGAGTGTTACATATGACCGATACTTGTAGAAGCTGAATATACTTCTCTGTCCAAGACGAATTGATTCCGAAACAACTTTTGAACACATGACTGGAAATGTCTGACATAAATGAAGAAATATCGTGGACCAGGCGCAGAAACGCAGATGCGATGCAAGGCACCCTCTATCTAAGCAGGATGCAAGAGAGATAAATGCAACGGACTTCCGTACTCTTTCGGCGTGTAGTATTGCATTTATTTTTCAAACAATCTGCTACCGTATAAACTCGGGCCGTTCGTTTTTAGGTTCCAAGGAAATCAGGCATAATCAGATATACATACATATGCCCGCCAAAAGTAATGGGGGAGACATATTGCCACCCCGGAGCACTATAAATTCGATTCTTCTAATGCCCTGTCTTTTTCCCTTGTCTTTTCAAGGGCGCTGGAGGGTAGAGACGTTCAAAATCACCGTCTTGCATACAATTTCTGGCGGGCATGAATGTTGCAGTATGCTTACAGACTATGCCTGATTTCCTTGGAACCTAAAAACGAACGGCCCGAGTGTATACGGTATGTATTGAGAGCAACGTGGCCCCTACGCACCAGGGGGCACCTATTTATTTTCCCCCCGACCAGATTCCTTTGTGGTAGTTTTTACTTTTTCTCTTCCCACTTCCCCTGCGTTCCTCAAGATATTGCGGCCACCCTAAGTTGACAAAGCAGCGACATATCTCACCGCAGACCATCATCAAGTCCGACGGACTCTTTTACACATCTGAATCTTTCCAGAGACCCAGCAAAGACGGCAAAATCACGGCTAGTCTACCTGTTTTCCTTGAGCTGATCTATCTCCCTCCACATTTTGTGGCTGTCGAGCATCACGATCAAGCTCCACAGGATCTTATCACCTCAATCGTTTCCACGACAAGAGAATGAACAATCAAATACCTTCAATTACTGCAAGATTCTACGAGGTATGTGTTAGCTCCCTGCAAACAGACGATGGGACTGGCTCGTTCCTGTGATGTCCATTCGACACTCAGCTGCCATTTCTTCTTTTGCAAGTGCTAACATCTCGTCATCTTCCATAGCTACCCACAACACATTTTACGAACAACAAGCATTATGGCCACCACCCTCCACAGGTTTCTTGAGCTTCCCTGGGAAATCCAAGCTCGCATATGGGAACTTAGTGTCGAGCCTCGGACCGTCAAGGTTCGCAGAGTACGGGTCATGGACGCCAGAGGCCCTAACCCCGAAGGCCGCGGCACAACTTACGAACATGAACTCGTCACGAGCACGCCGGTCCCGGCAGCACTACAGACCTGCTACCAAGCCCGTTACAAACACCGGCTGTACCAACGAGTCTTTTCCAAGTTGGACACTGTCAGATCTTGTGAAGAGCGCCGATATGTCTGGCTGAACTTGGACATCGACACGGTCGACGCGGGTTTTTCCAACGGGCTCACTCTATTCGATTTGAGGGGTGTTGCACGATCAATCCGGCGCTTCAAGTTTGAGACGGATGAGATTACGGTGTGCGAAAAAGCTGCCCTCCACAAATATTTCGTAAACTTGCAGGAGCTTCACATACATATAACATCTTCGAACGAGAAGCTTCTTAAGCTGGCCACAATGAGAAAGTATTTATCCGGCTGTGTGCCACGCTCTCTGAAAAAATTTTTGTATACCATACTGTGGGCGGCTTTACGCGCCAATGGGATGAGTCCGTGGGCGATGATAACCCTCAACATATCAGATGGGTACGGGACAACATCACGAGGGCACAGTTGAGAAGCTTGAGGCTGAATGCATGTATCTTTAGCAGACATGCTGATGAGTGGCATAAGCGCGGGGATGGGGGCACGACGTGAGCGGAACTATGTATGAGGAGGGGAGCAAATCATGTAGTAGGCGGCGTAAAACATTTTGGGAAGGAGGAAAGAAATTTCTGTCGGGCAGACTTGGATATTACGGTTTCAACTCCTCGAGACTACTCTAGAGTAATATACTTTATTGCTATCATACCTAACGGATACCCATCAATAGTGATACTATGTGAACCACCGGGTAGTTGGAAGAATAAACCAAACATGGACGCTCCGACAAACAATCCTTGGTTTGGATAAGACTCTTTTGTTACGTTCAAGAGGCTATACCAAAACTACGATGTGTCTTGTGGTTTGTGACTTTGTGTTAAGTACTTGGAGATGACCTCATTCAGTCTATTTCGGGTATTATCCTACGACCTAACACTGAAGTCGTAATCAAGATCACTTGAGGTGTAAACCAGTAGACTCGCCGGTAGGTGTCCTATCTTCGATCTCTTCAGCATGTCTTCACGACCTCATCCACTCACCTCCACCATCTTGGCGGCAGCGACCTCGGATGACAAGGCTGTGTCTTGCCTTCACTGGTACGCTCCTTCCTCCTTCACCTACTTCACCTCCTCCTGCCTAAGGTACCAAACTTACTGCCTCGTCGCATGTTTTGACCGCCTTTGGACCTGGACCCCGCGCACGTCCACCTATTTCTCTACCTCTTCTTCCACGCTTCTGAAATCTATCTTTTTTCCTGCTTCACGAACCGCGCACCATTTTTTCTTCCAAGCAGCGCGGCGTCCAACTAACACCGCTTCGCACGACTCTGGAAGCACAATAGAAGAAGCAAAACACCCCGACGTCTTGACCCTGGCGTAGGCGTCAGCGACGACCTTTCCCCGCGTCGACATCATCTCCCTCGACAAGCGCGGGCCCCTTCCGTCGTTTCAGCTCCTCTCTACTAGCTCTCCCAGACTTCGCGACAATAACCAATCCGCGGCTGGCAGACACTCGCCCACTTGAAGAACCCATCTGATCCCGCGCGACGGACTGCTACACCTCTCCTCTCCCCAGACCAGCACAAAGAGACGAGACATTTCCCCCAGAAAACCGCTCGCAGGCAGCCATTTGCTGTCTACTTCATCTGGTCGCTTTCATTTTCCGTTCAGTCGGCCACAGAAGGTGAGTAACGCGAGGGGATCAGTTTGATGTCACATTCCCTCCAGCAGTCAGTCGCCTTGTTCCGGATCTGATGTAGCAAGCGCTAACCAGATTGCTTTGATCAGATACCCATAAGAATTCGCCACGCAATCGATGAACAACGAGCAAGATGGCGGCTACCAGCTTTCCTCTGTTCATGTACCTGCCGTTTGAGCTACGGGCTCAGGTGTGGGAGCTGACTGCGGAACCTCGTACCGTCGACGTTGCTTCGTTGCCCAGACGAACTACACGAACCGACTACGAAGCAGATGATTATAGAGTGTTTCAGAGATACGTGTATTCCCGTACGCCGATCCCAGCAATCGTGCAAGTCTGTCGCGAAGCTCGTCAGCTGGGGGTTTATCGACAGCTCTTCTTCGAGTTGGAAGATGTACGGGACGGCGGTGAGCGGCGCTACGTTTGGCTTAATCTGGAGCTCGACATCGTTGACGCTGGGAGGGGCCCTTTATCCCTGTTGCCGCCTCGATCAAACGACTCAAGTTTATGAGGCACTCAGTCAACATTGAGGATATGATTGTCAACTTGAAAGAGCTGCATATAGACATCTCTGGAAGCTCAATGGTCAATTTCTATGAGCTCTTCAAGAGATTCCCTCTCCATTGCGGCATGGAGAACATCTTCAAGGTTGACGCTCTGTTAGGTCCGGTACCACTGAGGATGGAAGATATATCCGATTATGGGAGGGCGAATACAGAATGGCTGATATCAGCCATCGAGACTACCCTAAGAACCCGCAGTATTCAATGGGGCCTGTGAGAAGGAGCCGCTTCCGGTCCTGTCAACCTCTACAGTGTACCTCTGACAAAAAGCTGGCAGAGTGAAGATTGAGAAGGGAAATGATCAGAGAAGGTAGTGGGGCAAGGGGGTCGGCAGACCAGAACAGAAGCGTGTAGATAACGGATATGATCTTGCGTCATGGCTCTCTAGATGCACAGGGTTGCGTCCAATTCCCAAAAAAAATATATAAAAAAATAAAACAAAATGCATATTCCATTCCCGATCCCACTCAGCATTCATCTTTCAAGATCCGTTCTATGTAATTTCATTCCTCTCCCACCAGAGTCCAAACCTACAACGAGAATGAAATAGCCTCAAAATTGCGATGGCGGTGGTCACGGTGTCGAAGGGCTTCCAAAGCCTCCGGGCCAACTTGATATAGCCCCGGCTATCGGCACCCGGAGATAACTTGATCACTCCAATGATTGGCTGTCTCGGACAGAATGCGGAGTAGACTAACAGTGTTATCAGTAATAGCACCTGTCTCAAGCTCCGTAGCATCACTCCCCGCAGTCGGCAGTCGTGATATCACAGACATGATCTGCCTATAAAAGCCATGGTTGGCCCAAGGAAAGATCGGGGCTTCAACATTGACCTCACTCCTGTAAAAACGTTCTTAGAGGCTCCTCACCCTTTTATTCACCATGAATCCTGAATACCCCATCCCTTGGGAGGCACGCGCCGCGAAGAAGCGGGAAGACACTCTCTCAAAGATTCCTCCAGAATGGCGACTAAGTCCTGCCGACCTCGAGCTTGCGACCAAGCAGCGTGATCTTACGGGTCCTTTCATCGAACGCTTTCTGGAGCCTGAGGTGATCGATATCGTCAGAACGGATAGTGTCCCGCTTGTCAACGACATCAGAGCTGGCAAACGCTCGGCGGTGGAGGTCACGAAGGCATTTTGCAGGACGGCCGCTGTTGCTCACCAGATTGTTTGTATACATCCTGTCTTTGTTAGTTGACGAGACACCAGCTAACAGAAACAAAAGAACAACTGTCTCCTCGAAATCTTCTTCGACGCCGCCATCAAGAGGGCAGAAGAACTCGATGAGTATCTCCGAGTAAACGGCAAGCCCGTCGGCCCACTTCATGGCTTGCCCATCAGCTTGAAAGACCAATTCCACGTCAAAGGCGTCGACACCACCATGGGCTACGTCGGCTGGATAGGAGGGAACATGGGCATCACCGACCCTACCCAGACGCACCAAGTCGAAAGCCAAATCACCAAGGAGCTGCTAGCTTGCGGCGCCGTGCTTTTCTGCAAAACCAGCGTCCCGCAAACTCTCATACTCGGCGACACCTATAACAATGTCATAGGCCGCACTCTCAACCCCCACAACCACAACCTCTCCTGCGGCGGCTCATCAGGAGGAGAAGCGGCGCTTATGGCCCTGCGCGGGAGCACTCTCGGCGTTGGCACCGACATTGGCGGGTCGGTTAGGATCCCGGCCGCGTTCTGCGGTATCTTCTCCCTGAAGCCGACTCCGGAGCGCGTGTCGTATCGGGATGCGGCGAATACGAATCCGGGGCAGAATACTTACCGCTCGACTTTGGGGTTTATCAGTACTTCGCTTGATGGATGTGAACTTGCTCTGAAGTCGGTGTTGTCCACACGGCCGTGGTTGCAGGATCCGGCTGTGGTGCCTATTCCTTACCGACAGGATGTTTTTGATGATGTGTTGTCTCGTGCGGACGCCAATGGTAGGGCGAAGGCAGACCGGCCACTGAAGCTTGGTATCCTGTGGAGAGACGGCAGCGTCGAGCCTCACCCGCCTATTCGCAGGGGAATGGCGATTGTCGCTGAGGCGGTAAAGAAGGCCGGACACAAGCTCGTCAACTGGAACCCCCCGCCTCACGCAACTGCCCAAAAGATCCACGTAAGTTCCACGCAAAACCTATCCTCCTCCCACCCCCCGTCACCGTCCCTGACCACACATACAGTACTCCTTCCTCCTAGCCGACGGCGCCCGCGACGTCCACGACCACCTCCTTCTCTCCGGGGAGCCCCTGATCGCCGACCTCCAAGCGTACTTCAACCTCAAAGACCCCATTCCACTGCTTGAGTACCAAGACTTGACCGTTCAAGGATTGGCTTACGAGCAGGCCTACTCGGATTACTGGAACTCCACGTCCGGAGATGACGGCCAAGAAGTCGATGCCATCATCATGCCCGTCGCACCCCACGCTGCCGTGATTCCGGGAAAGTGGTACCACCTTGGGTACACGGAGGTTGTCAACTTGCTGAATTATAGCGCGGCGGTGATTCCGGTTACGAAGGCTGATAGGGGGTTTGATGGGGTTGATGAGACGTATGAGCCGGTGAATGAGGTTGATAGGGCGAATTGGGAGTCTTGTGAGTTTTTCGCTGGAGGATCCATCGTGAGACTGGAGCTAACGATACGTGATGTACAGATGATCCGGAGATCTACCATGGTGCGCCGGTGGGGGTGCAGATTGTTGCGAGGAAGTTTGAGGAGGAGAAGGTGTTGGGTATTGCGAAGTTGGTTCATGCTGCGCTTTTGTCTGCCCAGTCCACTTGAGAACGTTGAGGAGGTGCTGGACCGCCGTCTTGGTCATCGGGGCCGGCGGCATCGATATTCGTGGTCTGGCGGTAGAGACCGCGAAGGAGGGCCAACGGGCTGGGTTCGTGGGTATGATGGACTGCTTCCACGCAATGGAAATACCATATTCCGGTGTATTATCTTTGTCGTGTTGATAGATTGGAGAGACGGAAATGGATGTGTTGTTTGTTGGGTGTCGTGCGAAAGGAGGGGCACCCCTGAAATACAGTGCTCCCCTGGAGAGCTTGTTAGCACGAGACCTCGGTAGAGACTTCTAGGCGTCTTGTAACGGGGCATATGTATCTTGGAATAAGGAGAATACCTGATTCAAAAGATTATATGTCTTGCAAGAGCTGCCTGGGATGTTCATGATTTCGTTCAATGCATATCAATGTGTCTTTGTAGTCCTTCATTCTTTTGGGCAAGACATCATTCAAGAACCACTCTAACAGAAGAGCAGCGGACGGTAGTCGAGAATACAGGAGGATGCGCTGCGGGTGCACGGACCATCTCGCCAGCAGATACTACAAATTGTTTGGTTCCTTCCTTTTCCCTTCTTCCACATCACAATCAAATCACATCATATTTCTTGTACATTTTTTTTTTTTGCCTCGGAGGCATCTCCTGCTGCTTTTCACCCCTTTCCTTTGATCCGATCTCGGTAAAATCGTTTTACGATCTAACTCAGGGCAACTGACGCCGAAGTAAACGCGTGATCGCCGATTGCGGACGGAAGAGTGCGGCGACGGCAGGATGGACGGAAGGATTCAGCCGGCTCGCAAAATCACCGGCGATAGCGATATCGAAGTGGCCGATCGCCTTCCAGCCCAAAGCAATGTGCCAAATACCATTCCCCCCGTCATAGAGCCTACCACACAACCGCCACATCACGCCAATCCTAACAACGCCGGCACCGCCAACACAGCTGCTGGCGACGATGATACCCTCTCAAGAACTCCCATCCCCATCGGCATCTCCCGCTCCCTAACCCTCCGCCTCTACACCTCCCACTTCCTCTCCACCTGGAACTCCCGCCTCTTCGAAGCCGGCGTTGTCTACTTCCTCGCCTCCATCTTCCCCGACAACCTTCTCCCCGTCTCCCTCTACGCCCTCTCGCGCAACCTCGCTGCCATCCTCTTCGCCGTTCCCGTCGGGCATTTGATCGACACCGCTCACCGCTTGACCGTCGTCCGCGCCTCCATCGTGGGGCAACGCCTTGCTGTTGCTGCTTCGTGCGGGCTGTTTTGGGCGTTACTGGAGTTGCGGCTGGGATGGAGAGCGTCGAAGCTGGTTGATGGCTTGTTTGGAGCCAGTGTGTTGCTGGCGTGCGTGGAGAAGCTGGCGGCGGGCGTGAATCTTATTGCTGTGGAGAGGGACTGGGTGGTGGTGATTACGCAGGGGAATGAGGATGCGAGAAGGAAGATGAATGCGCGTATGCGAAGGATTGATTTGTTTTGCAAGTTGCTGGGGCCGTTGACTGTTGCGCTGATTGCGGCGGCGTCGGTGAAGGCGGCTGTGTACGCGACGCTGGGGATGAATTTGGCGTCGGTGATGGTGGAGTATCTTTGCATCGAGACGGTGTTTCGGAGGGTCCCGGGGCTTGGCCGTCCTTCTCCTTCGGATGAATCAGTCAGTCAATCGTTGGAGCCGCTCTCGATGGACGGTGCCGATGCTGGCAGCAGCACCCATTTCCAGCTTCGCAAGTGGCTCCGGGGCATATCATGGCGCAAGCTGCTCATGATTCCCTCTCTGCGTCTCTACTTTGGCCATCCCGCCGTCATCCCCTCGCTCGCGCTCTCGCTGTTGTACCTTACCGTACTCTCCTTCTCCGGCCAAATGCTGACCTACCTGCTCGCCTCCAACCTTAACCTATGGCAAGTGGGCATCATCCGCGGCATCTCGACAATCTTCGAGCTCAGCGCCACCTGGATCGCGCCCCGTCTAATGAAGCGCATCGGTGTCCTCCGCACGGGCTTGTGGTCCATCACCTGGCAGATGACCTGGCTAGCCGGCGGTGTTTCTTGCTTCTTTTACTACTACGGGAAGGGCTATGAGGCAACTAGCCTTATGTCCGCTGTTGGCCTCGTTGTTGCCGTGGCTTTCAGTCGTGTCGGTCTTTGGGGTTTTGACCTCTCAGTGCAAAACATTGTTCAAGATGTAAGACCCGTCCTTTTCACGTCCCTCCAATACAGTCTACATGAGCTTTGCGTTGCTACTAACCAGTGTTTCCTCGGATACAGGAAGTGGAAGACGATCGCAGAGGCATCTTCTCCTCGGTGGAAGCCTCGTTCCAGAATACGTTCGACATGTTAGCATGGGCCCTTACCATCATCTGGCCAAACCCAAATTCTTTCCAGTGGCCAATTGTTATCAGCGTCGCGGCAGTCTATGCGGCTGGCGGACTCTTCGCCCACTTTCTACGCCGTCGTAGAGGCCATCTTCTGCATCCACCGGCATGTATCAAGACCAAGCGTCGAAGGAACAACTCGCATTCGTTCGGGCTGGGATGGGGTCGTCGTTCAAGGCGCAGTGCCAGCGATTCCATTATTCTATGATAACCTTTGGTTGGTTGGACTGTGGTTTACCTATTTCTCTTAGAGGTCTGTCACATGGCAGGAGACCGCAAGGCTGCGACCGCAACGTCAAAATATTATCTACCTGATCAAGCCGAGGTCACACAACTAGGAAGTGTACCTTTGGCCCCGCTCTCTACACCAATTGTTGCCAGTCTTCTGACCTCCCGACAGTGATATATATATATGCAGGATGGCTGAAGCCCTGTAGTTCAACAGTCATATGTTTGCCGCATTCCGTCATGGTCGGTCGAAGCCTTACGGTTCAACTTGAAGGCAGGCTCATGCACCACCTCCGTGATCGCATTGATCTCAATGACTGATCTGGAGTTTCAATGTGTCTATAAGTCTGGGATCCCACTCCCATGAGTTCCTGTGTTCTGCTTCAATTTTCTGCATCAGTCCCAACTTATTACTCCCTTCCGCCCTTCCATTTCTCTTAATTCTGAACCAACTCAGTTTCAACAACAACAACCGATCAACACCGCATCCACAAACCCACAATGCCAAATTCAATATGGTGCAACGTCGGTGGCTGCGAGAACGATAAAGTTGATAAAGTTTTCACGGGTAATATACAGCATCAGTATTGTTCTACTCGTAAGTGGTATCTCTTTCTCTCCTCTCGTCTATCAGTGCTATTCATAACAGAGCAAGCTCTAATAGAGAGAGGGGGGAACAGACAAATGCCGCGATTCTTCGTGCGGCCAGCGGAACACGGCGGGTTCGATCTACTGCGCCACACGTGCGTTTGTCCAAATACTTGATATTTTCTGCGTTGATGTTGAGAGTAGCTGACTCGGAAGTATTATTTGTAGACAAGGACAGGAAGTAGTGGCTGCTTGATAGGTAGCTAGCACTTGTCTGGTGACCGGAGAGAGTTGAATATCACATAGCTGTGGTCTGAATCTCGGCTTGTTCCTTCGGATTTTGGGGGTGATGATGTATCTTTGTGTAATATGTTGTGGTGCTCTTTCTGATACTCGATTCCTTGTGGTTTCTGATCGCCCGTCTCCGTACTTCCTTTCCATGGTCCCCTCTATCAGATTGTTCAATTACTCTAGGGGAGGCCATTGGGGGAAACCTTATAGCCTACTAAGCAACTTCGAGCTCCCCACTGGTCCTAAAATTGAGCTATACTTCATCGCTTGTCACTTGCTTGCAAGCTTTCTAGACTAGGGTACTAGTTGACTTTGGCCTCATCCGTAACATGGTCAAGCAATAAAGAAGCTAGAGGTCGATATTCTTAACAAAAATGATCAACGAAGGAGAAGACGAAGCAAGCAAAACTATGACCCGGTGGAAATCGGGAAAGATACAAGGAACAGAGCAGAAAGTTAGGAGCGATATAATGAAAGGGAGAAAAAAAAACATACAACACCAGGGATTCGCTGGTCGTCACCGACCCAACTACTAGTCTGGCCCTCACTGACTTATCTATGGGAGAGCGGACGGGATCCCGAGTTTTCCAGTGGGTATGGTCGTATGTGCTTATTGACAGACAAAAGAACGCATTATATTCTCACCCAACAACATCAAGAACATCGCCGCGTAGGAAAGCCACAGCGGTTGAGGAAGGCCAAGCGGCGGGCGCCCTTGGTCATCTTTTTTTTTTTTTCCATGACCTTTTGTTTAGGATCTTGACAAGACATCTTTTGAGATTGACGTAATAGTTACCTACTCGTTTCAAGTCCTCGAGATTCTTAAAAAGCAAAGGAATAGCTAGCTGCCTCTGGAGACAATGTCCGACTTTCAAAAGCACTTTCTGCCATAGCAACAAGCCCATCCGCAGCAGTACTGTAACAACAAAAGAAAGTCCAGACCGCCTGCGTCAAAACACACCCACACTCCATCATCCGATGTCTGTTTCCGGCTCAAGACCGTTGGGACGTTCGGAGTCGCGGGGATGTGACCATGTGGGGGCCTTCGATATGACTATCGTTCGAGGTATCGTTTGAGGTTTGGTGAGGGGAAGCCCGGCGCGGAAAGGGCGCGGAAAGGGCGCGGGCGGAAATGGAACGGGCCGACGAGCTCATGTTCACCTGCAGGGGCAGGAAATTGATGTAATGCTCCTCAAGAAGCAGAGAGTGAGGGTGTGTTTGAAGTTGTGTCTTGTGTGTAAAGGAGTGTGTGTGTGTGAAGGCACGGTCCGAATCTGAAGCAGCCCGTCTGGGATATTGAATGTCGTTATGTAACGGTGTTGATGTTGATTTGGGAAATGACAGAGTCAGGGAGCCCCACTTGTAGGGCGTAGCGCATGTGAAACTGTGGAATGGGAGTTTGTCAGGGGATAAAACAACCCATTTTTTACCTTTTTTGACAGGCGATGTTTGCCGATTTTGTCGACCTGGTTTGTGCCGGCTAAAACGGTTATAATCAGATTTTGGAGTCTACCCAAGTCTTTTACAGGTCTTTTGGAGACGAGCAAAGAAAGATACTCACCTACCAGGTATCTTCTGTTTTCGTCTTGTAATATAATCGTATTTAACGTCTTTTATTTCGGACGTTTTTCATCACATGTCAGTCAACACATTACCATCATCGATCTCAACTACCAACCACCAACAACGAACATCGGCAGCATCTTCCAAACACCAACCAACCAGCCCCTGCGTCCATTAGCTGCGCAAACACGTGTGAATAAAGGACATCTTCAAGTTAATGAACCACTCAACTTAACGCACATGCTACTGACCTAGAGTACTAATCGCAACATCGGGTCATTCGTTCGTTCGTTAAATCGTCTGCCCTACCCGTGCCATCAAACGAACAACAACAAGCCTTTTAGACCATTAACCACAAATGGCCGCCTGCATCGAACAACCGAGACAACTCCAATGCAACCAACCCCACGGGGAAGTGTGCTTGCATGACCGGTCTGCAACTTCATTTGCTCCGCTATAATCTGGCTTTGCTGGAAAGCAAGGTAGGTAGGTACCATGGGCACGTATGAATGTATCGATCATTTTATTTACCTCTGAGAACCTAACAGGTGCTCCAACGAGTAGTGTTTATCGCCGTACAGTATCAACTTGGAACTGAAGTTGTACCTAGATATCCTGCCGTTCCTCGATCGTTACTCCCCTACGTACTTCCCTTGAGCCACAGGGTGTTTGGAGATGAAGCTCGGCTACCCCACCGGTGAAGGAAGAAAAGAACAAATGTTGGAGATAGGTTATAACAAACGGGCTACCTAGGTACGGTTAATAATAAATTTCCCGGTCCCGACCTCATCCCCTCCCCCCTTATGTCGTCCCCCAGTCGCAAGTCCCAGTCCCCGTCACAGTTCTAGTCCAATCCCGGTGCTAGTAGGTATGTACCACTAATCCCGGTCTTATAGTCCCGTCCCCGGGCCGCGCGGCTCGAGGCTCATGTCGATGTTCGTTCGGGTGTGTGCAAGTGGACCTATCTGAGGGCCCCAGACTCCAGACTCCAGACTCCGGAGTCCAGAAGCTGGGGGTAAATTTGGGGGAAAAGTGCAGGGATTGGAACAAAGATACGTCGTGGGAAAGAAATGTATTAGAAATCCCCGGACAACTCATACGGGCTTGTACGGAGAGTGTTGTCCGGGGATTTTAATACGGGCCACGAGGTTCATGGCTCAAAGAACATAATAAAACATGTGATGGGCCAATCTGTCCAATACACCACCCATGTGAAGATACTACCCGAGAGATCGGAAGAGGGAGTCCAACGAGGACTGTTGATTGGATGCGGACATTGGACCCTGCCAAGCACGCAATCTACGGTAAAGAATATTTTGGGGTTCGTGAAGGGAAGATGGGTACGCACTGTGATCTGGACCCCACAATGAACACCAACCTACCTACCTTTGTGTAAAGGGGAATGTTATGCCGCATGAACCGCCGCCTCAAGAAGTAGGTACGCCCTTGGGCACCAACAGCCAAAAACTCATCTCACACAAACTTTTTTCAAGGTTCTTACTCTTTATACCCTCCTTCCACTCCCGGCCAGTTGAGTAGAAGCCATGGCCAAAATGTTCAGAGGTTCTCCGTCCAGGTATGCAACCCCCTATCTATCTCGTACTCTCTCGCTCGTGGCGACCATGTCATGTAGCTAGGCACCTGGCTACCTTTGTGAAATCGAGATTGTCCAGGACGTAACACAGCATAGGCTCAAGTTCGTCCGTCCCGGTTGAGCCGCTAAGCCGCCGAGCCGCGCCGCTGTGTCACCGCCCTTCACCGTTCGGTTCCGTGGTTGATGCTATCATCCCCGTCGGGTAGCTGGGAACTCAGATGAATTGAAACGGAACGGTACATATACGGGGCCGGGCAAGAACCGATTGAACTGTTGAGGTGATTCGACGTGAGTAGGGGGTTCCATATCTATCTGGATGCTGCTGCGAACCAGATGTGAGGTCCACGTTCTCGACTATTGGGTTCAGGAGCAAGCACTCCGGACGACAGACGTACGGCGTATGTACATGGCATCCGTCCAGTGATTGATGGTTGTATCATGTCATCCTATATAACAGCAGACGGCTGTTAAACAGGCGGCCGCATCGAGCGACATACAGATCGGATCGGCCCTGCAACCTTGACTCTGCAAGGCAATGGAAGGCAAGTAGTAAGGGACACTGCGACCCTCGCTTGTCTTTGGCGAGGTTGAAGTTTTCCTGTTTCCACATTCCTCCGTCGTCATTGATTCCATCTTTGAGAATTCTTGCGCACCCCTTTGAACGAAGCCGGATGTCAGGCCGACTGGACGGTAATGGTACCGAAGCGAACCCTCCGGAGAGGAGAAGCTCTTTCACCGGTGACCGCAATGGCCCTCCCTCCTCGGCAGCGCAACGACACCTTTATCCGGAAGTTGAAGCGAGCCATTGATACCGGTGCAATTCCGGCGGTGATTGCTTGTGCGGAAGCGTCATGAATCATGTTTGAGAGATCTGGTCTCGGTCAACAGATCGCGCGATGCCGTGCAGTTGAGTGTACAGTACAAGGCCCTTAACTCCTCCGTAAGGTAAGAAAGACGGGACGAAAATAACACGGAACAGAGAAAGCGTTCCCTTTATTACAACAGCCGCAGCCGCAGCAGTAGCAGCAGCAGTTTGCCTAGCGCCAGTTGCTTGGCAGTAGTCGTTGGCTTGCAGTTGCATTCAGTTGTTGCATTGCCCCTGAACAAGTTGTTTGTCCAGCAAAGCAACTGGTTGGAGAGATGGGAATGAGGCGGGCGGATGTGCACCGGTTACCACTAACAGCTGGCTTATTGCCATAGTGAAGCGTACTGTTAGTGCTACTGTCTGCACACCCCCTACCCTCCAGCTATCTGGTTTGAAGTTGCTTTTCGGACCCGATACGGCCTGGTGTGGCCTCGCTGTCTCGCGCTCTCGCGCTGTTTCAGACGGACCTTCACCAGTAGCAGTGAAATTGGATCTGAGGTACAGTAGTGGGCGGGCGGTCCAGGGGCAATTGGCAATTGGCAATTGGCGATGGTGTTTTTCCCACCACGGCATCACGTAAACACGTGTCCGTTGTGCAAATGTCTTTGGTTCCTTGATTTGGCATCGCCAATGGATCGTATCGTACAGCCACCACTCCTGCCTGAAACTTTGGTGTAGTGTACGGTATCCACCACTCCTGCCTGAAACTTTGGTGTAGTGTACGGTATCAGTAACACGTATCGTAACCATCACTGAGTAAGGTATCACTGTTACGAACAGTTGGGTCCAACGAACTCTTCCTTTTTCCCCCCTAAGGTTTTTGCCTCCTGGTTGTCCCTGGCAGGTATGTAACAGGGCCTGGTAACGAACAAGCCTGGCATTATCTCGGTCAACCCTCATCACCCCTCATCCCACACGCGCCCACAATCAGCCCGCCCGCAAATCTTCGAAGAAACAGAAACCCCGACGTATCGCCCGCCCCAGCTCGCTCCTTTCGAGTTGCCAATCCCAAGTGGGAAAGAAAGTGGAATTGAAACGCCAAGGACCCCCGCAACCGGCATGCCCGTGCCCAGGTTTTTTTTTTTTTTCTGTTTTCAGCGGAGAAATTGCGGAGCCTCCTCACTCAATGTGCCATCGGTAGATGATGCCGAGATTTGTGACTGGTGTGGGGATGGGACACCGTGAACTTCCAATTGCGACCACAGAAGGAGATCCGGCATAAGGCCGAGGGAGAGACCGCACCCATCAATTGGCTGTTGGTCCGATTTGATCGGTTCATCATCCCAGCAAACGAACCTTGACCGACCGAGAAAAAGAAAATTCTGGGTTTTGATGCCATGCGTGCGATATCGCTTGATTGCAAAAAGTGAAATGGTGTCGGCGCATCAAATCGAGATTTCGCCGCAAACCTGGTCCCTCCCGTTCCCCCGTGGGGGCAGCAACACCAATTGATACGGGGAAACACGGAGAAATTTTGGGAAGGAGGATACAGGGTCACAAGGAGGCCATCAAGGTTCCTGACACGGAGTTTCTGTCAGACTGTCACCCGGGGTTTTCTCCATACCTTTCTCCATCGCATGAGCCTTGCTTGACGGTCATGTCAGGGGAAGCCTGCTGTTGCTCCAGCATCGGCGGGGTGAATGCAGAGAAAGTTCGGCGAGGGGCCGAGGGATGCAGGTGGAGCGCTCTGGAGAATCTGGAGACAGCTGGAGATGAAGGGATGCCATCGAAACTGGGGAATGGTAAGACCAGCGTAGCGTTCATTCAGGGGTGCATGTTACGATACCAGTGATACCGAGTGTGACCGACAGTCTCGACTCCGTTCGGTGGGTGTGAATGTTTGATTGTGCGGTTCAGCTGTGATCAGGACTCACCAGTCGGCTTGGGAATCCTGAATCTCCCGATCACGACCAAAGACCTTACTGGCGAGCTGCGATTCGTCCGCCGTGGTGTTGAAGGCATCGTCTGCATCCTCATCACCTGCATCTTCGGCTTCGTGATATCCCTCTTCCTCCACTTCTTGCTCCTCATCCTCTTGATCGCTTTCAGGCTCTGGAACAAGAAGGATGTCCTCGCTTCCCTGCCACTGCGAGGGCGGAGGCGGCACGGCTTCGTCGTCCTCTTCCTGCCAACCGTAGTCCTCGTCGTCGCTATCGGCTATCTCCAAAGTCGTGTCACCCAACTTTCGCTTCGTGCTCGGTGTAGACAGGTGGTTTGGTAGCGGTTCGCTGAAGTGGTACTCAACTGTAACCAAGCCGCTCTGATATATGACACGTTAATAACTGAGCAAACCTGTAACTGGGAGGGGTCTAGGTTTACCTCTTCAATATCAAAGGCGCAGATAGTGTCAACAGGTGCTTCGCTCGCCTTCCCGTTGAGTTTTTGCACCCCAACGAGACGTAAGCCCTGCACCTTTGCGTCACTGAATGCCAAGTTGCGGTACAGCACAAGTCTAGTAGAGATCCCTTGCTCCCATACACTGGCGTTTATAGCCGGTACAAGAGTTGCTCCTCGTTCTGCCTGCATCATCTTCGTTGCGCATTGTGTGAGAACAACGATAGCTATGTCTCTGGTGGCGGCAAGTTTCTGAAGTGCGCCGATGATGTACTGCAGTACTTGCAACCTTCGAGCAGAGAGAGATGGAACTTTGAGACTGTCAGACTATTCCACTTGCTATGCTTTGCTGGTGAAAAGAACGCACCTTTGTTCCCCTTGCTATCCACCACCTTCTTTTGCTCTGGTGTCCTTGGGAAGGCATGGTTTACCAGCGCTGATAACGAATCGACCACTATAAGCGATGTGTTTTGCGGTATGCAGCTCGGCGTTGGTCGACATAGAAGAGCAATCAAGTGAGGTAGGCTGGGGCATGTGTAGTGCGTGAGGGCATCGAGGCGCTCATCGACTGTCGCATCTTCCTGTTCCTTTTCCTTGTCCTTCTTTACTTTGGAGCCGAGGACAGAGCGTAGGCGCTCAATTGGGACTCGGTGAAATCCATCTGTATCGGGAAGTCAAGGCGAATGGTTAGTAAGCCCGAAGGTAAGCTGTGCAAGAACTGCATAAACGGACCTACCTACCCAAACGACACCTTTGCCCTCACTCAGGCAGTTGGTTGCGAGTTGTATGCTACATGGTATCAGTTAGAACGGGAAGCCGGTTGCTTTCCTTCGATGCGAACAGTCAACTCACCCAAAGGCAGTCTTTCCGACGCCGGGAGGCCCCCAAATCTCAGTAGCTTGACCCTTCTGTACACCTCCAGTGACTATGTCGATGTCCAGACTAGGTTTCAGAGCGGCATCGAGGGCATCTAGGCTGGTAGGGATGAAAGGCGAGTTGTCTCCATCGTTCAGGTCATCCAAGGCATCGGCAGCGGAAACGGTAGGCATGCGATCTTCACGGGATACGTCAGCGATTGGGGATTCACGGCTACGGATATTAGGGCATCTCACGTGTTGAAAGGAGATCATCGAAGCTGGCGACATCATGGCCATGTCTTTCGTGGTAGTCCATCTTATTCGAAGAGCTCTGGACCGGGCGGCGGAGGGACAGTCCAGCCCGGGGGTAGGGACGGCACCGTCTACCCCGGAAATCGGGAGCGGGAGAATAGGGGACCCCCGTTGTTCCCCGGGGGTTGCGGTCACTGTCAGGGCTCGGCGTCGGCTGCTACTGTAGCGCATACGCCGGCAGGCGGCTAAAGGGCACTTGGTGTAGATCCGGGGGAGGGTCGCGGTTTCGCAAGGTACGTAGCTGGGCCACCTTGGTCTTGCTGGCTTGGTCGACGTCAGTTGTTAGGGAATTGTCGCGTCGTTGGAGATGCCAAGTCCAAGATTGTTTGGAGAGCCGGTGCACATCCCGCGGGGAGAGGCTGAAAGGAACGGTACGTACCGTTACGGTAATGGTGATTCAACGTGCTGGATTTGGGATGACGGATGGGAAAGTGACAAAGACGCATTCAACAGCCAGCGACGTGCATGTGCAGGCAGGCTCCAGGCAGGTCCGGCTCTTTGGCAGCATGGCAGACTGCGAGATGGAATTGATTATCTAACCGATACGTACAGTACTGTTACGAACACCCCGTTCCATACAACCGGCCGTGATGGAAATTTCCAGGTTTTCTCCGTTGGTCGTTCGAACCAGAACAAATCACCACCAATCCTCAGCTGATAATCCCGCGATCAGTCGCAAGTATGACGTCCTTTCACCTCGACGAATCGGTAGATCTAACAAAGTCCCATCGCCCATTACGATAGTCCACGATAATTGTAGAGACGGCCCAGATGGTCTAACGCTGCAGCCCTTCATATTGTCAAAGCTGCTAGGGATGCTCGACATCGGCAATTCCTTGGTGGGAAGCTATTCACAGGCTGGACAGCCCAGGACACGAGTTTTCGAAGAGCCAAGTCCCAAGACATGTGAGTCACGTCTTGGTCTTTATTTGATGCAAATTCCCATATTGAACACCACGGAACAATTCCGTGGCCCTGAAATCTTGACCTCGGCATCCCACCCACATGTCCGACCATTTTCCGGAGTCTTCGTTATGCCCATCCGGTCATCATTTTACGTGCTTTTTCTTGTCTCGTTTGATGGTTACCATTTATTTGGCCATCATGCTTCGAAAACCGACCATGCCAACCCAGACTTGCCTAAGCCCCTTACCTTGGAGAAGAAGAAAAGAACGAAGGAGAGAACATTCTAGCGAGCCCCTTTTGCCCTCCTTTGTGGTAAGCCCAAAGAAAATGAGCTTTTCGCTTCTCACGGAGCGAAGCAAGGGCAAGTTGCTCCCGTGTACTACTGTCTTGAAAATGACGACGACGACAACGAGGACAGATGATCCCCGTTCCCCGGATTGACTCGGTATCCCACCGAGGTGTGCGGAATTAAGTCCGAACACACTTACACGATAACACACCAATGTTCGGTCTTTTTTCTGCATGCCTCGCACACCTCCTACCTCCTAACCCTCCCAAATCAACCCTGGTGGGAGTGAGGCTCATCCCTTGCTCATGTTGTGGGGTTGAGATCAACATTATCCCTAATGGGGAAGTAAACTATGCTAGTAGAGGCATAGCCGGCGTATTTCTCTCCCCGTGGGGTCCGGGGAAGCCGTTCGCCCGTTCTTTTTCGTTCGATCTTCCCCGGAGACATGAAGGCTCATCGGTACGGAGGAACGGTAACGGACGGTAAACACTTAAACCCTATTTTGTCTATTACGGCGTGGTTTTTATCCCTAGCCTCACTCTTCCAACTTTCTTGGCTGTCCGTCAGGTTTTAGCGTCTTGTAACTGCGTGACACATGCAACTGTCTGGCACAGAACTGCGTATTATGAAGTACGACTTAGTACCGCCCGGGTGGTCACGCCGAATCCCGAGGAACATCGAGGGGAAAAGGGGGAGGGAGGACTGTGGGAAGGGCTGAGAAGATGAGGCTCCTTGTCTAGACCCTACAGTATCTTGCAGTCTGATCCCCAGGCCCCTGACAGGGAAATTGTTGAAGAAAGTTGAAAGATCTCCACATGGAATTTTGGTGTTGATGAAGAAAGGGGCATGTGACATGGCGAGGACTAATTGTCCCCTAGGTTCATGAGTCGTTGAAGTGTCTTTTGGCCAGCCGTTAGTTTGGACCAAACCCTACGCCAAGCCTTACCCAAACGAAGCTCTAGTATCGATGATTGAACGCCATCGAGCACTGTTCTGTTCCTTTGAGTGACGTTTCTTTGAGTGACGTTTCTTTGAGTGACGTTTCTTTGAGTGCCGTCGTTATTTTTGAAGTCGAGCGATATGTTCGTTTGTTGCTTTTCGGAGCTTCCGGTATGATGAGCCGCCGCGATGCGGAATCTTCGTCAGCGCTAAATGATATCACAAGTATCATAAGCACGAGCATCATCATTCGTTACGCGGAAGGTGTCCCAGTGTCATATGAAGTCCATCACACGGCGGATGAGTTCCTCCAGACGAGTCTTCTCTCTCACTTGCCTGGCGACACGTCTAGCCAAGATGAGTAGCGAACGAACGAACCAACCATGATAAGTGAACACTGTAGACGAATGGCGAGTTCAAGGCCCCAATGATGAAATGCTTGATGGCTTGTTGCCAGCTGGTTGGTTCGACTGCACTCACACTGATGAGCTCACGATCCTTCCCGTCTGCATCGTTCTCCCTTTGGATGTCCCTGACAGGTCCTTGACAGTGATGTTTGTCGGAAAGGGCACCCGGGGCCCGGATCTGCGACCCCTGTCTAAACCCAAATAGAGTACCGCGAAGCAGCTGCAGTTGTGACTTGTGTAGTTCGCGCGTGGGGGCCCTTTGTCTTGCGTTCGGTTCAGTTCCCACCCGCTATGAGGACGACGTTCAAAGGCGTAGATGCGAACACGGCATTGCTCCAACCGGATGAAGGCTCGGGTTGGTTCAGAGGAGTTGAAAGCGCGAAGGTAGTGAATGTGACGGGGTGATGTTTCCTTGGCGCAAAGAAATGTGGAAATTTGCCCAGGGATAAAAGAAGCCGGGGGTTGACATCACCGACATCACCGGCGGCGATTACCGTTCGGAGAAAAGGGACGGAATTCTACCTGTCTTCCTTTTCTGGCCTAGGGGGCACATCCCCCAAATTTCAGCACGCCGACCCCCAATCCAGCATCATCACAAGTTCTCAATTGGAATGTGAGAGGCTTTCATGTGATCGGAGGGGCATCATTTGTTTTTCCCCAACTCCCCGCTCGCTCGTCAATATTTTTGAAATCTGCCCATCACCATCAGCTACCACGCAGCACCAAAACGTAGTGTAGGTATGATAAGGGTCAACTCTTGCTCCTCAGTTATTTCCCCGGATCATCGTCGCAATCTCCTGCGTCTCCGTTCGCTGGGTCCAAGATGATCACCTCACCTTGGCTTCGCCTGAGTGCAGTGACTCCTCACGATGGTTGGCCAAGCTTTGCTCGGTGCGACTCGGCGCTTTCTGTCTTTGATATCAACAAATTGGGGGACGACAAGGGGAGCAGCAGGAATGCACGACTGAAGTGGAAGCTACTATGTAAAAGCTTGTCGTGGAGATGCGTCCGGGACGGTGGATACGATAGGTAAACTGGAGATGGATTTTGGATAGCCAATGCTCCAGACACGTGTACCGACCTTGTAAGATTCATCTGCGTGGCTGTACCACATATCAATACGAGCAGGTATCTTACCCTTTGGTACCGCCACGTATTCTGTGAGAAGCGCGGGCCACCGTATTGCGCCATACACGTACACACGGCCAAAACCCGGAATGCCAAGGTGTCATTGGGGGCATTACGACCGCTTGTAACAGGTGGCCTCAGCGCTCTCTTTCAGGGCTGCCGGGTGTTTGGGTCTGGGAAACAGCAACTGCGGATCCGTCGGGTAAATGCGTATCGCACGATCGACCGTGTCGTCGCTTCCTTCTGAAGCCCTACGACAACAGCTGCCATCCCGGCCGAAGTGAACCATCGAGAACCATAATTAGGTATCTTTGCCAAAATGTGGCAACCGCGGAGGATAAGGTACTCATGACATGAAAATCCAAAATGAAGAAAAAGTTTTTCTTTGTCGAAAAGCCCCCGGCCTACCTTCTACCCGAGTTGCTCCTTCCTTGCACCTTTCTCTCCCTGCGTCCGTCGTCCGTTTTTTTGTTTTTTTTTCTTGTTTCTTTCGCCGCTGCCGGGGGGCTTCGGGGAAACTCCAGGTATTTATTCGGCCTTTCTGTGGAGGCTCTTGGCAAACCTTTCACGATACCGCCCCATACCTTCAACCCCAGACTCGGTCTGGAGTCGGTCAAACAGACCAATGACTCGCGCTAGCGGTATCTATGTATCTTCCTTTCACGTTTTCAGCTGTGGACGGAAAATGCCTCTCCGCAAATTCACCGTGACCATTCCGGGGAAAGCAGTCGTTCCTGTCGCTCACCTTTGACCGGGACGGTTATCCTTGCCGTGTCAGACCGATACGGTACCGACGGAAAAGAAAAACTCATCGCAAACAGCCTACCGGGAAGACGGCTCCCGACACGGTGAAGGATATCTCCAAAAGTTCGGTGAGATGAGCTTTGGCTCTCCCCATGATTCAGAAGCCGAGCATCCCGCTTCCCCAGAACCTGAAATACGGGCCCGCCACAACACAACAAGTCAAGCCTTATGCTTTGGGCCTTGCATTACGTGAGAATTCGATTCACTCTTAATGCTGTCCACGCCCAGGATGATCATCACGACTACCATGACCCATATGAATTTAGAGTTTTTGACTTTGCATGAGTTGACCTAGGCCTACGAGAAAAGCTTCCTATTCAGGCTAGCGTTATCTCGATGACGGAGTAAAGTTTTCCGCGTGCCTGAACCCCGTGGGGACTTGTGGATACAACACTTTAAAAACCTTAACAATTCAGCTGCTGCTCGTGTCATTGCGTCAACAGCACAGAGACTGAGACACAACTGAACCTATGACCTCCGTGAAAGGGTTTTCCAAGAGACAGACAGGAACTGGTTCCGATCCGGGTCGTTGGTGGTGTCGGCTGTCGGATATTGTGGTGGGTGGTAGTGTAGTCAGTGATGGATGGCGTGTAAATGAAATGATAACGCTTGAATATGTCGCGAGTGTCACGGTGTGACCGAAACCCCCACGTCGTCGCCTTGTTATAGTGACAAGGCGTGGAATGGCGCTCAGTATCATCCGAAGGGTGGAAGAAGACAATCCCAAGATTCGGTACCGTAGCACTTGATCATAGGCGAGGACCCCGTGCTGTCTTGTTCCCCCGACCTCCATCCGACGACCACCTGAGGCAAACCCCGGCCGACCCTGTGAAGCACCTCGCCGTCGACAAGACAATAGCGTTTTGGGACAACAACCTGTCTCGACTTGGCCTCTTTACCCCGGCCTGATGCTCGCCAGAGTCTCACCGAGGAGTAGACGAGGCCAATCTCGCTCCTTCACCTCTTTTTAGACAGTCCGGAAGGTGAAGTGGCGCGCTTATCATTAGACTTGTAGGAATTTGGGAAACTTACCCCAGGTTTCGGCTGAGATAAGGCTCTGGACCCGCGCCCGTCTGGGCATTCTTCTCCAGCCGGAGCTATAGCACATCATAGGGAATAACCGTTTGGGCGATAGAGAGACAAAGGGGATTCTTCACTGCAGCGTTCACCTCCCACGGCATATCTCGAGCCAAAAAGTGTAGAAACAAGCAAAACAGGGCAGACGCTCACCGTCCGGCACCTGCAGACCGTCTGGCTCTGGAGGAACGTCAGGATGTCTCGGAGCAAACCACAAGGAGACAAGAGTCCAAGCGTATGTACCTTGATGAGCAACCCCAGGCTGCGGCTAACGAAAGCGGCTGGCCTCCCCACAATCTGGGGCCCTCCACGCTTTACGCTTTGGGACTTGGGGCATGGAAGTCTTATCTCTATTGGCGCCACCCCTCGGGGCGCGCCTGTCTGGGGCCACGTCCCACGTCTTTCCCTGTCTTGCTTGCCTGTCTGATTTCACATTTCCGTCAGGTCGGTCGTTCTGTGGAGCATCCTCCACCCCCAAAACATGGGGAACTGAACGAAATGGCACCATGATGGTTTTGTGCTAGGCGGTCTCTCTCACAAGCAGATCCATCATGATCGAACCAGCCCCCACATGCAAAAAGCCTCAACTCCCAGGTCCTTCCTCGTATAGTGTAGATAAAGCGCCAAACTTTAAACTGAGCTTTATGTGCCAGGCGAGTTTGACGTGATTAGACTGGGCCGGGGCCCTTGAGATCTGCCGTGTAGCCGTGTCTACGGCGGATGAGGGGGAGACGGCCAAAAACTGGCGAGAACAGTGGTCCTCATGACGCGATTGTCTGTGTATCTGATGGTCTTGCAAGACAAGGGAGCCCAGACAGGCAGACACACAAAAGCACAAGGTCGTCCACCTCGTCGACACGTGTATGGTTCTCTCGAGAAGAAGAGGCTTTCTCGTCGTGACCGCAAAAGGAAGCCCTCAAGTGTCTGTCTCCCAAAAGTGGAACAGCTGTCTTTGGCCCGCATCCTGTTGTGCTCCCCTCAACATGCTGGCGGGGAGTGACGAGCAGGTCGGGATTGTGATGTGTCGACTTTAATTTTTGATAATTCTGGTCGCCCAACCTGACGAGTAAGACCAAACGAGTTTTCTTTGAAGTGGAAGCACAAGCAAAAAGAGACGAGAAGCTGAATATTGACAGCTAGCTGGCACTTGACGACGCCCAACTTCCGTTCGATACTAAATCCCATCTCACGGCAATGTGAAAGCTCAGCCACCATCCTCACCGCCCCCAAGCCCTCTCTCTGATCGGCCGGATCCGTAACGTCTCCTCCAGGCAGCTTACACAAAATGTTTTTTTGGCATGATGCCGGCTTTGCCCCGGAGAGAAGCCTCGACGTATGCCAGGGGCCTTACCCTTTTTATGCAACGTTAGAAGCCCTTCACGTCGCCATTCAATCTGTCTTTGAGCTTCCAGTTTCAGGCAGAGTCAAGAGGTTCCAAGCCATGCCCAGCCAGCCAGCGTGTCTTGGTTGCGTTGATCTATGGACCAAAGGGCCAAAAACCTACGCAACCTCTTACACCAGGATTGGCGCCAAGATGAAGCACCAAACTCCAAAACCATGCCCTTTGCCATTTTTCGTTATCATAGGGTCGGTGTCCGTTTCCTGCTGGGATTTCTACTTCACCCCACCATTTTCTCCATACCCATCCAGAGATTCCCCCGCGGCCCCCCGGATCTGTTTATCAGCCGACCATGCCATCAGAGCATCATACAAAAAGAGCAGAAGTGATTGACAGCGCGGGTGGAGGAATGTCTGGCCTGCGAGCTCGGCCTCGGCTGCACGCCATCCAAAGACTCAGATGACTGCCAGGTGTACGGTCGGTACTTGTCTAGGCGTAATATCGTGTACATGTAATTTTCCAGCAACGATGTCTGAACCCACAACGTCAACCCACCTACCCCAGCACCCGACACCGGCCAAATTTGCAACAGTCCCCGTGGAGGTCTGGAGGGGCGGGCTGCAGGAAAGGCGAACAAGGTTACAAGGTACCTACGTGATAAAGTTACTCGAGCGCGGCACTCAGTGCTGCGTATCGTATTGTACACGTACGATGGCATATGTACAAGCCTTCTCCATTGCATTCTCCAAGCAGACTCGACATAGGAACACATGTCGAAGAAGCGGGATCTAAGATGTGCTGAACTTCTGTTTAAGTGTATGAGGTTCGCGTTGGGTTGTGCATTACCCAAAGCGGCTAGCAGCGAGCAGYGTTGGTGGAGAGGGTTGTCAGTTACGTATTTACAATCTTTCGTGTTTCTGAAATATTACCCCGTACGGGTACGATTACAACAGTGGCACCCCTACACCTTCCAGGTTCCCCTTCTTCCCCCTGGCATCCCTCCAGTCGCCAGTCCTCTGGCCTGTTTCTGCCCGCGAAGCGAATCTGTGTCCGTCCTTCAAGGTGCCCGTTCCTGCCTCGCTGAGTCGTCGCTACGCCCACCCGCCCACTCCACACCCTCTGTCCACTGGCTGTCCCACTGTCCACACATGCCCGCCTGTTGCCCCATGTCAGTCCGGCTGTCAGACCGCCCATCCCCCATTTAAACCAGTGCGGCTCCCCCAAATAATCTCTTCCCGCCGTTTTTCGTCACTACTTCCCCATACCACTCAACGTTCCCCAACAATCACCCACATCGCATTCAACCCGCGCTTGTACCACTGACGGCACTTGACCTTCAACAACACGACATACGAACCAACAACAACAAACACCTGCTTCGATCTCCACACCAACGCTCCGATCTGTGACAACACCATCGTCAAAAATTTCACTTCCGGATTTCGCAGTCTTCGGCGCAGCAAACAACAACCTAGCGAAAACGAGCGAGGAGGAAAAAGAGGGATTTCTGTCAAGAACCTTTGGCGAACTTTTCCCTCACCTCTACTCTTGCAGCTGCACGCAAGCGAGCGCAATAGCTCAATCGGAAAATCACACAAACACCACATCTCCAGCACGTTAATTGGGACAACTAGGTCCCAAGAGGAGGCGGATCACATGCAGCGCGTACAGTCAGCAGTAGATTTTTCCAATCTTCTGAATCCATCGGAATCAACGGCAGAGAAAAGAGATCACAGCGGCTCTCCAAGACAACAAGCCGCACAGCCACAACAACAACAACAACAACCACAGCCCGAAGCAGACATGGCAACAGTCGGTTTGTTGCGCCCCAATGGGCCCCTGCCTGGTGCCCAACCCACTGAGCCGGCCAACGAGCTCCCACGGCCTTACAAGTGCCCTCTGTGCGACAAGGCTTTCCACCGCCTCGAGCATCAGACGAGACACATTCGCACACACACAGGAGAGAAGCCGCACGCGTGCCAGTTCCCGGGGTGTAGCAAGAAGTTCTCGCGTTCGGACGAGCTGACTCGGCATTCGAGGATACACAGCAATCCTAACTCGCGGAGGGGAAACAAGGGCCAGCAGCAGCAGCAGCATCCCCTTGTTCACAGCCACGGGTTGCAGCCCGACATGATGCCTCCTCCCGGCCCTAAGGCTATCCGCTCTGCTCCCCCTTCCTCCATGTCCTCTCCCAACGTGTCACCCCCTCAGCACTCTTACAGCCCTTACAACTTTGCTCCCTCGGGTCTCAACCCCTATAGCCATTCCCGTAGCTCCGCCGGCAGCCAAAGTGGCCCTGATATCTCGCTCCTCGCGAGGGCCGCCGGGCAAGTTGAGCGGGACGGCGCCGGTCATCATCAATTCCAGCCACGATTCCAGTTCTACGGAAACACTCTGCATGCTGCCGCGGCTTCCAGGAATCAGCTCCCTGGGCTCCAGGCTTATCACATGTCCAGGTCGCACTCCCACGAGGATCACGATGACCACTATGGCCAGTCTTACAGGCATGCCAAGAGGTCGAGGCCCAACTCGCCCAACTCGACAGCACCTTCTTCCCCAACATTCTCTCACGACTCGCTATCGCCCACTCCCGATCACACACCACTCGCTACTCCTGCTCACTCGCCTCGTCTGCGCCCTCATCCTGGCCTTGAGCTGCCCCCTTTCAGGAATCTCTCCCTGGGCCAGCAGCACACGACGCCTGCGCTGGCTCCTCTCGAGCCCGCTCTTGATGGGCAGTTCTCGCTTACCCAGACTCCTCCCGCTGCGTCCAGGAACAGTGGCATGTCCTTGACCGACATCATCAGCCGACCTGATGGCACTCAAAGGAAACTTCCTGTGCCGAAAGTTGCTGTCCAGGATTTGCTTGGGCCAGCCGATGGGTTTATCAGGAGCTCTTCTTCTACCAGCCTCTCTGGAGCGGAGATGATGGATAGGTTATAAAGCAACATAAGAACCTTGGCTTTTGGAACCTGTTCGATAACGACGAATGATGACAACTAGCGGGAACTAGCGGGACGATATAGAAGGATACAAAGTTTGGCGTTCAATGGGTCGATTCCTCTCATCACATTTTGGGTTGTCACTGGTTTTTGGCTAGGAGCTGGCGGTGGAGTATGGCTTGCATAGAGAGCCTTTGATCATTTGGTTGGGCTCTTGCTAGCGGGCGAATGGCATTGGAAACCGGACAGTCGGCACAGCGAAATCTTTTTTTTCTTTGATTGGTTATGGACTACTGGGAACATTATAGACTGGGGAGGCATACATCTGCTTTTGGGATCAGGAAATATTTTCTTTCTACATCTGTGTTTCATATTCATTGGCGTGTTTTTCTTGCGACCGAATAGATTTGGCTTCATCATACCATCTCCCATCTCTCCTCTGGTCATGGCAGACAGGCAGGCAGGAATTCAAAACGAGAGAGACTCTCTTCTTCATTTAGTCATCAAAGCGGTTCAAGATTTGGGGACATAAACGTGGAGTCGGAGTGTAATCTTTTAGTACGTCTGGTAAACAACAGGATGATCAAAGCAAACAAGCAATACACTAGCTTCCCTCGGGGTATTGCACCCGCGTTTACTCGAACAACAGTCTTTTTTCCACTTGCTCGCATGGGTGATGATGTTTGATTTTGTTTTGATGAATCCCCCCTTTCGCTTTCGAACCGGTGTGTATCATATCACAACTAATTGATGATTATCAACACAGTAATCTTTTCTTCCAACTCTCCTAGTACAAGGTAAACTGTCATGCCATTGCAAATCAGTCTGTGTGCGCACCTCGAGTGTGTCTCGAGTCCCGAACTGTGTCTCAATTCATCAACCGTGACACAGACACACCCACTCCAGTTCTCGGGGTTACGAAAATGTTCGGGGCGGGCTGGCGGGCAGCAACGAATTCAGCTTCTTCCCCTCCTTCTCCTATCTCTTGATAGGGGGGATGAAAGTGAGGTCGATCAGGCATCCCCATCCGAAACGTTACTTTTTTTTTTTTTTATGACACTTTACCCCGTACTTTCTACCCCAACTTTTTTTTTGTTGCTGATCAACACCACCTGGACACCATCCCGCACAACCATCTCACACCAAGAACCTACCTAGTGCTGGTGGTATTCAATACATACATTCATCTGACACCCAACAGCCCGGCATTGATGAGGGACCATGGGACCAATGACTGATGCCCCTCCTCTCCCCCCACGCTAAGTACAGTCTAGTGAGTATGCCGTACCCAGATTTGCTGGTGTGGTGCAGTAACCTCTGTACAGTATAGAGAGGGAGACAGATAACGTTGGCGGCACACTCACTTCTTTCTTTTCTTGATTTTCCGATCCTCCGTTTTAGGTTGTTTCGGTAGCCGCTGGCCCATCATCCATCTCGAGTGCGTGCGTGGGTATGTGTGTGTGATCAGTGAATGAGTGATCAGCCGGAGGATGGTTCCAACCCGATACACCCACCACCCCATATGGACGGACATTCATATATAGATACGATTGACCAAGGTAACAAGAGACCCGAGTGACCCGAGAGTAGCCCGGGTGACCCGACCGGCGGCGTATTCAGCTACGTGCGGGTTTTTTATCAATAGTTCAATCTTGGCATAGAGGTCCTTGAGATGGCCTAGGGTGGGAAGGTGTACCCGAGAGGAGGGTGAGGTTTGCTAATAAATGCATATTGCGCAATCGATGGCTTCTTCGATGGAATGTACGCTAGGGATTCCTCATTATCGGACTTGCGAGTAACTCGGCGGTTTGCCCCTCCAACACTTTGACAGTTTCGGTTTGGTGAGTCGAGTGAGCACTGCGTAAAGTGAGCTTGGCTTTCGCTTAGTCTTGCTGTTTGAGCTGGTTATTTAGCGAGGCATTACGTTGCAACTTTCAAGCGAAGTCTTCTAGGTTACCCCAAATAATTTTTCCTTGAGGTAATGCCGTTACAGTGAAACTGTGGAATGAGAAAAGAACTGAAGGGACTAACTTAACTTAGTAAGTAGGATTTTAAGAGAAGGTTTATTTCTGAAATCACACACCGAACGCAAGCACTGCGCACAGAACCTCCGCGCCTCTTGGAGCTGACGACGACGACGACGACGAGGCCGGAAACGACGCCAATGACCACGGCAGACCGAAAAACCAAGGAAATTCGTACCCTACTTTAATCGGTTATCCCCGTGGGGATTTGTGAGATGTGGCCCAGAGCATGGGAGGGCGAGGCGCAGCTTTCGCGGCAGTACGTAAAGCTGTGGTTCCCGTTTGTGGTTCGTAGTCCTTGGTTGTCCTCGGGCCCCCCTTGGCATGACAACCTCCAAGGTGGAAAATGGTGACAATGCCGAGTAGTAATACGGGGATCCCGAATGGGGATACCACCATCTCTGCCTTCAGCACTTGGTGGGATTTAATGGTGTCCTCATTTTTGAAACAGGCACCAAGGCCGATTCCGGAGTGAGTCTTCTCAACCTCACTGGCCTTATCTCGCAGTGACAACATCTCCTAGGCGGCTGTGCAAAAAGGACCGGAGCAAACCGGAGGCCATTGTGTGTTACTCATAGGTTTGTAACAGACTATTACGAAGGAACAATGGATGGTGTGTAATTGTGTATCACGTCAGCTTTCGTTGACATTCTGTTCCTCTTGTGTGGCTGGGCTGGATTGTTTCTCTTTTCTTAGCCACTCATCCACTGAAACTGCCCTGAATGCCTACCCCTTATTTGATCGGGGTGTCCAATCCGAGTGTTTATCTGGCTGGTCTTGGCTCTTGAGATTGCGGGGTGAGAGAAAGTCCGGGGCACAGCCTGGGGTAAATGGGTGATAAGCAATGAGGGTAGTCCAACAGAATTCGTTGGTTACGTTGGTTGGCCAGCGTTGAGCAGCTTGTCTTGGTGATATCATATTGGAGACACGAGGTTGATGTTGGGTGATTATCCTCTGGAGTTTGAGGAGAAACAGCTCGAAAAGGAACATTCACAAGGAAAAGTGTAAAGGAGGGCATTCGACGTTCAAAACAGCCAGGGGTTTGTCTTATGCCATGTTTGTGCATCATCCCCTCTCTGTATTAGACAAGCTTTCGGCATGCGCCGCATCGCACAACAAAGTCGCATCAGCAGATGTCAAAATGAGACATACGATTCTCCACCGCAACTCGTTGGTTGGTGTTTTGCACTGTAACTGAGGCAGCCTAAAAAGTGCTGTTTGGGTAATGGTTGGGTAACGAGTTCTGAAGAGTAATCAGGAGAAACGGCAAATGTAACGGACGAGTGTCTGCCAAGGAATGGTCTGAAATGATACGATGCATGCAGTGGCAGTGACGCTGGTGATGCAATCGATCTCCCCAGGGTCCACAGAGCATCCGGGCCAGAATGAGGTCGATTACGAAGTGACGAGGAGAGAGAAGATTTGAAAGACTCCTGTTTCAGAGTTACCGTATCGGGCGTCCACGGGGGTTGACAAAGGTCAACCAGGGCATGTGAACATTTACTTGCTCAACGGACAAGTAACCAACGCTCTCGATGCTCAACCATGGTAGCCCGTAGGTTGAAATTAAAAGTTATTTCGGGATGGTGATTTGTGAGTTGGTTTTATTGTTACGATACAGTGAGTCTGAGATTGAATTGTGACAGCGATGCCCCACTGCGGAGACAAGAGACCAATGGAAGGGAACCCCCACGCCCCACGGGGTATCTGAGTTTAGCGCAAACTAGACTGGGGAAGGTGTAACCCCACAATCAACCACATCAGATCTCCCCCTTCTGTTTTTACACACGACGCCTCTTGCCAAAATGCTGTCAAAGCACCACCATGGAAGGAGCAGTCTGCGCCGCAAAATGAATTATCCAATATCGACAAGCAAGGGACATTGAGGCGAATCTTCACAGCGGACTGGACTGGACTGGACTGGACTGGACTGGACTGGATTGGAGCGAACGGACGTTGGACCACGCATGCGCACCCGTCTTTCCAGCTTTGTTGGTTCAGTTCGATATCAACCGACGGAGCGTCTACTAGACAGGAAGTTCCTCCAAGTCTCCAGCAGTTCGGTCAGTGCCTCTACCTATACCACAACAAGGCGGAAAGACGTAAGAGGTAGTCCGGGATCTGAAGCTCTCTACAATAACATTCCTCCCTTGCTAACACAGAATCCAACAGTTACCGCCCAAAATGCTGAACAACCAAAGATACCCTCAATATAACGTCGTCAGCAAGATAATACAGTCGATCAGGCTTGAGAAGCACCGTCAGCCACCACCACCACTCTTGTATCTCGTGCTTCCTGGGTCGCCGGACGTGTTGTTCCTGCTTCCCCGGTGTGGTCTTGCGGCGCCCGTGGATCCTGGGCTATCGACTGGTCTCGACTTTCCATCATCTTGGTTAAAAGCCCCGGGAAAGGGATCGATATGAAGAGGCTTGCATTTACTATGGGGAAACGCCACTTTCAGGAACTTCCATGCGCTAACCAACGGCACTGAACGACCAACAGACACCTCAAACCATACGAGCAATCAAGCGATCCACGGGTGCCTGAGTTGGGGGCCTCGCTTACTCTTCGGCTATGTTTCCCTGATCCACTCTACGCAACAAACACCTTGCTCGCTTAGGGAGAGTATCATCAATGCGCATCCAGTGCCGAAACAGGCCTGCCCGGAATGTCTGCACGCCACCCATGATACTACTTTGCTATTGATCGATTCCTGGGTCGCAAACTGGGAGGATAGAAGGAGATGCCATGTTCCCTTCTGGCCTCCACCGCGCAAGTCTTCAAAGTTGGGCACCAGACAGTTGATCAGTTGGTAGTGAGTGGCTCTGTGCCAACGTGGACAGGTCGTCTTTCGACAAATGCCACGATATGCAGTGTTTTCAGTTAGATCAGTCTTCTCTCCGTGATAAGTGGTGTCAGAAGCAATTATACGTCAATATCTACAATCGCTTCTCTGAGATGGGTGGGAAAATGAGAAGACCTTGTCTTACAGTGTTATCGTGGCTTATCGCTGTCATCGGGTGCAGACGCAATGTCACATCCGATCCTCCCAAAATCCTGTCTTCGATCGGGTCATCATCCGATCAACGAATGGGCTCTGGACGGGTGACGCCGCGCCCTGGCACAGATATTGAGGGATTGTTCCTACGATAACGTGCCCCGGTCTAGAGGTACCCAGACAGCTTCCAAGAGGGTCAAGGCACAAGTGGCCGACCCTTGGATAAACTTGTTTCCACCCTTTGCTTCCCCCTATCGCTCCTCTTTCAGATGCTTCCTTTCACCCTGCTTCCTCCCTTCTCTTATCAGCAGTGACGTCAAGGCACAGCCGTCTGTTCATCAAACTCCAAACACGATGGGATAGCTGTTGAGGCTCAATCTATATTAGTGGTTCTTTATTGCCGTGATGTTGTGTGTCCACGGTCCGGGACAAGGCTGTATCAACTACAGCAAGCTGGGTATCTCGGCTTTCCGTGCCAGGGTCTTCAATCATCAACCATTGCTAATCATTTTATTATATTATCACGAACCAACCAAATTCGTCGAGCTGCGTCCAGAAACTGGGAGTCAAAGTGCGGTTGATATGTCATGACACGCTGAGGAGGATAAAACCAGGGACAGGAGAGACACCGATGTCAAAGCTCCTCTACACAACACGTTTCCTCCCACCCCTTCCCCGCCATCGGTTACATAGGCGAGGCGCAGCTCGCACCCGTTTAGGATTTTCCGCGCACACTGAGGACCACTCGGTTAGCGGCTCTTTCTTCGGCGGGTCAACCCGCTCCTCCTCGGTTCCTTGTCCTTGTCCGTCCGTCCTCTGTAACCCACATGGTTGTATCGCCGAGTTTGCCTCGCATGACCCTATACTAAACCCTTGCTTTCAGTGAAGCGTGTGGAGAAGTCTAGAACTATGGTTCTCATCAAGAAGAGAAGTGTCCGTAGCATGGAACTTCGGCCCGAGTGGCAGTCGGCCCTGTTCATGTACTAGACCCTCTCCGCTAGTACCTGCTTTGGCAGCTATTGCCACTAGCGCCTGCTCGGATAACGGCTGTGATCTGCCGTCTAAACGCAAGCGCGCTTGTCACTTTGCAACGTCGGGGAGATGTTTCTGGCCTGGCCGGCCTCATCCATACCTTGGCAATATGGCCAGAGACAGTTCGTCGTTGTATTCCACCGCATTGGCGTTGCGAATATGTACCGGATCGTGCAGTTACATGCCAGTTACCTAAAAGCTACAACCCTTGAAGCATACTGGCTTCGGGTGAGGGGAGCAATACGTACTATGGCATACTGTCTAGTACACAAGTGAGGCGGGTTTAACCACATTGTGATATTGGCGCTCCCAGTCTCCCCTGCTTCTCCACCTCGGAATAATTAGATCTTCCTAAACTTGGGAGTACTTTGGGAGATTACTGTTGGTGAGGTCATTCCTCAGTCGAGTGGTTTTTAAGGCCCTGTCTCATCGGGATTGACTGCAATATAAGGACCATTCTGTTCGGTATACAATATCGACACTACATATCCTCTCAGAGAAGTCGTCCATCCCACTCTACTGTCACAGGGTAAAATAGCTGTGACATGATTGTCCTGCCTATATAGTGCGTGCATTCGAGTTCTGTCTAGCGAACAGAACATCGTTCCATCTTTTGTATAGTGTACCGGTCATAGGCATTGCACGCCCTAGTCCGTGACATCTACAACCTTACACTAGTTGCATGGAGAAGAGGCAGATTTCCCCGCCGATTCTGCAGCTCGCCTTATCTGGAATGAATATCCTTGGTTACGCGGGCATTTCTACGGCAAAGCCGCTGAGCAGCCTCATCGAACCAATCCTATCGACGATCACTAACCTTGTCACTTAAATGCTGCACCGGGGAGAGTCTTAGAAGAAAAGCGGAAACTTACAGATGCCTGCCGGAAGTCCAGTTTCACGTGAAGGTTTGGATCTATGTATCGGTACTTTCTCATTTATACGTGAGTATGAACTGGCGTTTCACGTTGATACAAATAGTATTTCCATGGATTTATCATCCTTTACAAAATATTCATGAAGGCACGGCCGTCATTTGTGTCGTCTTCATTTGTATGCTCATTCCTTTTTATGTTACTACTCCTTTTTTTTTCAGTCAATTTCCATGGTGGGTGTTTCCGCCAATGCGAATTCCCATATAATCTGCTTCTTTGCCTGACTCAAGCACATACGACCATACCCACTGGAAAACTCGGGATCCCGTCCGCTCTCCCATAGATAAGCCAGTGAGGGCCAGACTAGTAGTTGGGTCGGTGACGACCAGCGAATCCCTGGTGTTGTATGTTTTTTTTTTCTGTTTTTTTCTTTTCTATTTCTGCATCTTTGTAGGTGCTTTTTTGTCTTTCTTATTCTTCTTGCGTTCTTCCAGTGCAAAGGTGTTGGAGGCGGCGATGAGGAGGCGACTTCAGGTTACCAAGGAAGTTGCATTGTGAGATTTGACGTTGGCAAAAGTTACGCTTTTAGGCTCATACACTGAGGTCTTCTTATTAAACAACAAGTTGACGACAAAAAGATTGTCTACTCCGTTCCCAATGATGACTTCTTCGTTCTCCGCCTACTCCCAGGCCACGTCCCTTCTGTGCGGTATACTCCACTTCAGTTTCGGTCATTTGCACAGCCATTCCACGAACCTCCAGCCGTTCGCTCGTAGAAGTATTCCAGGTTCTTGGTATTTAGCCTTACAACCCTATTGTATGGTCGAGCGCCCTCTTATAATCCTACTTGCCTTTTGGGATCTCAGTGCCTAGAGTTGTAATATCGTCGAAGTTGATATTAAGAAGGATTTTGGCCCGCCTCGAAAAGCTTGTCAAAGCTTGTCTGCCTTGAGTTGAGAGCTAGTGTAGACTTCTCTATTTATGCAAAGGTCCTGCCATTGGTAACTAGCGTACTGCAGTTGGCGATGGAGACACCATGGACAGTGGCACAGCACAAATATATTGGATGGGCACTGCGACGCTGTCAACGGAGGGAAGTCTGGAAGCGGAGCTGAGAATTGTCAACAGGCAGGATGAGTTGGGAACTGATGATGCGGATGTTGCCAGGTCCGAGTTATGAATGCCTGCAGCTTGAAGCTAACGACCAGAATCGAGAGCATGGAGATCGTGAACGAGGTTGGAGAGTTGGGTATAAAGGGCCGACGATGTCCTAACTTTGTCGCCAGAATATCTCAGCAGCAGCAGCAACAGGAACGAGAACAATCACCAAGACAATCACTTGCCTTTTGCTTTATCTTCGCAACCTTCTCGAATCGGTACGATCAACCAAACCCTTTCAATGGGAGTCGTAGCTCGTGAAACTGGAATGGAAGCTAACAAAAGAGCAGAACACTTGTTCAAGAGCCACCATCAACATGCTCTCCAAGCAGTATCTCACCTTCAGCGCCTTCCTGGCTGCCATTGTCTCGGCTTCGCCGCTCTCCGCTCCAGCTCCCGAGGAAGGCCTCATTGTCATCCAGCAGACTGAGTTTGCCAACGGTACTCTCACCTGGTAAGTCGTCTCCCGTCTGCCGTCCCGTTGTCTCACCGCCGTCAAGCCTTGAATCATCCTACCCACCCACCTCTACGAGATGAACTTCACTAACCTCCCCCTACATAACCAGGTACGGCGAAGACCCGACCTTCACCAAGCGCTCAGTCGCTTTCGATGCCCCGTCCAGCAAGCCGCTTAACAAGCGCTGCGGCAGCGCCCTGCCCCAATGCAGCTTCATCGACCAATCATACACCTCCGTCTGCAGGACGCTGATCAACAGCCTGCCCGACATCGTGATCCCCAGCAGCCCGCGGTCGACCTGCTACAGTGTCGCCGGCGTCACGTGCTGCATCAGCTGGGGCAAACCCATCGACACCGCGCGCTTCCCGGCGCTAGCGTACGCCGCGAACAAGGTTATGAATGCGTGTGTCGCGACAAATTCGAAGGGGGAGGTGTTGGTGTCGGGCCAGACGCGCGATACCTTGGTTGGAGGTACCTGTCTTAATCAGTGCTTGAGCAACAGGGCTACCAACTGTGATAGTAGCTAAGTGGGTGATTGCCAACTTGGGGATCATCTGAGCGTTGTGGAGGTTTGGATACAGAGCAAATGTCTTCTTGCCTGCTTGGTGTATCGGAATGGCTGGTTAGGAAGTCACCTGAACCTGTTGAAGCTTTGGGATAGCGATTGAGGAAGTAGCAATACGGATGAAGAAATAGGACATCTTGTCCATCAAGTTCCGGTATGGTTTTGTGACAATGTGTACCTCGCGCATGTTCTTTTAGCCCGTCGGCAATGAACACTGTATGTTTCACCTGTCAAAGGAGAGGGTGGGTGAGCCCATAGATCGAGGACAGAGCGACATGCTTGATAAGATTTGAGGTCCCGACTTCGAGCGGCTATACTTGCAAATATCAAACTTTTTTGAACCGGCTCGTTGACATTTTCCAGAACCCTAAACACTAGCTCAACGTTCGTTATGTCAAGGAACATGAAAAAGTTCATGTCTTCCAAATGCCGATTCGAAAACAGGCGAACTGATGGTGTGTTAAAGCAAATTCTCAAAAAGGATTCGGGCCATTCTTCCTCACAAACCATGGGAGAATAACACTGTCACTCCGGGAGTAAGAAGATCGCCGCTCACCGAGAAGAGCAAAAAACCAGACGATCCAAACACGATCAAAAAGAGAACCTCGAATCATCTCATCGCCGATTTTGGACGAGCTGGGAATCGAACCCAGGACCTTTCGCATACAGGTGAGTATGCTAAGCGAACGCTCTACCAACTGAGCCACACGCCCGGAAAGTGGAGATGAAGATGATCGAGAAGTGGACGAGCTGGGAATCGAACCCAGGACCTTTCGCATGCTCGGAAACATGCTAAGCGAACGCTCTACCAACTGAGCCACACGCCCCTGATCTTGTCTTTGAATTGTCGTCCCGGAGATTGGCTTTTCAACCACAGCGTTTGGATCGTCAGATGTCCAGTGGAAGTGGTGATGTCGAAGTCTGAACGGCTATGCTGGTGAGGTCGATGTGCAGCATCGTGGCTGATATTTTGCGGCGGGTTACTGCCGATGGAACAGCTTCCGAGGAGGGTGAAAGGTAAAGCGAATGAAATAGATAATCGGCCGCGGTAAAGTTCACAGATTAGTGTGTTGAGCGTGCCGAGTCCTGATGCAGTGATGGCGTTGATAGTCGGACACACCACGCGCCAAGACGAGAAAGGGGGAAAGTATGAATAATGACATGCGGACCGAAATAAGGTTGAAATGCGTTACTGCTATCTCGAGCCAAATGAAGTGTTTGAGATCGTGGAGGAACAGACATCCATCAGTGGTTGTCTTGGGGTTGAGAGACGAAGTCCCCTGATTGAGGGGGTGCCTGTCACCTCACCAAGCGACGAGTGTTCTGCGATATTGACGAGTCAGCCTGAATCCTCAAAACAACTGATGTTTACTAGTTTATGATGAAGAGGCCCTGAGATCCCGAAAGAACAAGCGGAGTAGATTGGGAGCCGGTGTTGTTGGAGGGAGTGCCGGGAGCACTGCGGGGCGGGACACTGTTGCCTGTGCTGCGTCATTGCACAAGCGTGAGCTTGTTTGGCCAGCATGCCCGAGTAATATGCGGGATCGAAGGATGAAAGTGAAGAGGAAATAAATGAGAAAATGGCCCTGCGCGTATCAGCCACAGAACCTGACCAGACAAACGGAATGAAAGTGGAAGAAAGAGAGGTGAAGTTGGGGTGAATGGGCGATACAGCTGGCGGGTGAAGTGACGGAATCGGTCGAGGTTCGAAGGGGTCGCCCAATTGGAAGCGGTTGGCAGGACATTGTGGTCTGTGCACCACGAGATCAGGAGCACTGACCATACTCTGGGTGGGGCCAAAAACACGAGACACGATTGGCCAATATGGCCTACAACACTTTGAGCCTTTCACTTCTGCGGGAGCTCAAGGTTCAAGCTCAGGTCCGCGCTCTTACATTCACTCGAGTTGATGCTCCGAATTTCGATTTTCGACTTTTTAAACCCGGTTCAACCCTTTCCGCTTCTTCCATCAACAAAATTCATCACCATCATTACAACACGAACTTGGGACACCAAGCATTACCACGCAGATGCCCCGGGCTCATTCAAACCCAATCCACGCACCCTACCCTTCTATCATTTGAGAGGGACCTCGCCCTTGCTTAGGCCTGGTCTCAATCTTTCACCGTCCGACTTGCGGACATTTCCTGTCCCCGAGTTAAATCAAAACCTACAACTTCCTCTCTTCAGGGGAATTCGACAGACATGAGTGCCTCACCTACTGCCTGTCAAGATCTTGCCAGATCTGTTCTTGGTAAGTCTTTTCCCACCTCCAAGCTCACTGCGTCGCCTTGCACCGGACGCGATGTTAGGTCTTTGTCTCATTTTTGGTCAATTCCAAAAGGCTGTTCTTGGTTATTCAGTTACGAATTCTAACTTCCATGTCCAGAGAATATCTCAGGAATAAATGGCGCCCTCAAGGGTACATCCGGCGATGTGAACGGCGTCGACAACGACGCGAAAATCAACGAGACACACGATGGCCACAACGATAAAGCCACTACTGAAGCCGACAACGAGGCAGCTAGCACCGTCGAAGCTGTGAAACAAGAAGCATCCCGTTCGCCAGTCGAATCCGTTGACGAGCCTCCATTTTCATGGCTGTAAGTCGAGGTAAAGCAGACCCAACGTAAAGCGGACACTAACACTTATCTTGGCTCCAGGCAATCACACGCTCTTTTCGTTATCATCATGGTCGGCCCCGAGGGCATGCCTTTTGGTATCCAAAAAGACTTTCTCTGTGCCAAATCCTCCTACTACAGGCGCTATTTTAGAGAAAAGGCGGCAAACAACGAGTCGGTCGAGGACGTAGTCGAGCTCCGCGATACCTCGGTCGATGTCTTCGGTTACACCCAGCACTATCTTTTCACAGGTCAGGTTTACCCTGACATGCCTCCCGACTACGAGGTTCTCATCGGCGTTTGGAAGCTTGGACACAGCTTGGGCATCGACGGCCTCTGCGATGCCACGATCGATGCTATGATCGAATGCCGCCGGCTCACAAACTCGATCCCCGCCACCGCTCTTCTAGTCCAGGTGTGGAACGACACCCCCGAGGGATCCTCCATCCGGAAGCTCTTGCTCTCCTGGGCTGCTGAATACATGCGGGCCTCTGAAGATCGTGCAGAGTTCGCCAAGGCGCTGCCCCAAGGAGTTCTGAGTGAGCTGGTAGTCGCTATGAGCTCGCTGGATGCAACTCCGGCCCCGGCAGCAACCCCCACCCCGCCTGTCTCTCAGGAAGTCGTTAACTCTGCCCATCAAGGCTGGCACGATGCCGTCGCCAATAGTGATGGCGAGCAGGTGCGTCCTGCTAAGAAGGCCAGGTACTCTGACGCTGGTACCAACGGTGCTAAGGCCACGCCTACCAGCCGCAAGGGACCCGGTCGGCCCAGCACTACTGGTCCAAAGGCTGGTTACAAGAGGAAGTATAATGTGGCGAATGGGGAGGTCGAGCTTACCACCTCGAAGAAGCTGGCGTTCTGCGACGACCTCCTGACTAGGATGCTTAGCGGCCCAGGTAATTGTTTCTCCTATGTCATTTCTCGCCTTCTTAGCAACATGATCATATTTACTGACCCTACTTCGCTCACAGGCTTCTGGACCCGCCTTGTTGGCCCCTTCCGCGATCCCGTTAACCCCGAATCCGACGGTGTGCCCGACTACTTCGAAAAAGTGGCCAAGCCCATGGACCTGCAGACAATGAGAGCCAAGATGGACCGTAACGAATACACCGACGAGAACCAGTTCCTCGCCGACATGAACCAGATTTTCAACAACTGCTACACGTACTGGGCCAAGAAGAGCCCCATGTGGCAGGCCTGCGAGAGGCTCCAGAAAACATTCGAGGAGAAGTACTCGCAAATGCCCAAGTGGATTGCCAAGATGGAGGGCCAAGAGGGATCTAACTAGTCTCTGCGAAGTTGTCCAAATGGGCTCCTTCACCAAAGCGCAAAACGGCCGAACTTATCATGGTTGTGGAGGAAGTTATTGAGATAAAGCTGAGAGGAATCTCTCGGATCAATGGCGCGCACAAGGGTACGACTGCCATCGTTCCCTCGGTCGGATCGATCCCGATCTAAACAAGATTTTGCCCACGGTAGCGACAAGAAACAAAGTCGAGAAAACCGGTTGGCTGGGCGTAATGGTTACTCATCAAAGAGGGGAAAAGGGCGAAAGGAAAAATGTGCTGTTCGCGAAGCGAAAAGGAAACGGTGATTGGTTTTCTGGTGTAGCATTATTGGTGTTTCCTTGGTCATCATTAACCCGCGGCGTTTGGGTTTGTTTATGACGGGCGGCGCTTAGGTCACTTTTTGTCCGGCAGCATGCCAGAGGGGCGAGAAAGGAAGGATTATTGTATTTGAATATCACTATGATACTGGTCTTAGGATCGGTGGCTGGACTTGTCAAAGGAAGACTTGGAAGGCGGTGGAATAGTAAGGGTTTAGGGTCATTCACGAAGCTCTCTCATTTCAGGAGCAGAGCAAGGAAGGCAGGACAAGTAGCTATTATAGTACAAGCGACTGCGGTAGCAGCGACGAGGACATATAATGAACAGTCCTCCGATTTACAAGCCTGTTCTCATTTCCATTGTGAGAAGCTCAACCTCCATGACGCATAATCCCGACATCCTTAAAACGGCAAACGTTTTCAGCCAAAGCAACACAACTAACCGGCAAAACTAGAATCAACTGCATCGTAGTCCACCCTTGCAAGAATGAGCCAATCCTTATACAGTATTCATACAAGCGAACGGAAGCTTTTCAGTTCCACTTGACACCCAAGAACTTGAACTCCTTGTTCTCTCCCTTCTTAGAAGCCGCCATCTCTGCCTCCTTATTCTCCAAGTAGATCCTCTGATGTCCCCTCACATCCAAGTAGAAAGTCTGATACTCGTGCTCCCAGTGCCCCGGTTGCTTGGTCAGATGCAGCCCGACGACGCCGGAACCTCTTGGTCCTTCGACCTGTTTTTCTCACTGTTAGCCTCATCATGACCACTTTTCAACAGGAGGGAAAAGAAGGAGAACATACGTTAAAATGCATCTTCAAATGCTCCACACCCCTGCTATCCTTCTCAATTTTCGCAGCAATCGGCCGCGCTCGGCGCCACTTGTTGTACGTCTCTTCGCCGTGAGCGGCAATTGCCTTCGGGTTGCCGGGCGAAAGAAGGGCGACGCAGCGAGGGTCGGCACGGATCCGGTCGACGGCCCGGTTGAAGTAGGCGGTTTTGGACTCCGGGGAGAGCACGTCGGTGAACAGGAGGTAGGCAATTCCTCCCTGTGGTAGAGTCAGTATTAAGCGTCAAGGGAAGTGATGAAATGCACAAGGAGGGAAAGCGTACGGTCAAAACAACACCCAATATCACCAAGCCGAAGTTGAACGTTTGTTGGACGGCGCGACCGGCTTTTTCACCGGCCGAAAGCCGAGTCCAAGGGACATGACCGTCATCGTTGAAAGGCGTCACGGATCTCCTCTTTGATGAGGTTTCTTGAGTGGTCGCATATTGCCGGCGCGATGAGACGAGAATGGCGCTAGCTGTCGGAGCTCTCGAAGCTGTAATGGTTGCTTGACGGACCATAGCGGGGCTCAGAAGCCTCACGCCGGCCGAAGTAGTGAGCATTTTCATCATGGAGGCTCCAAGACAACACCCATATTTTGACGGCAATGTTTCAGCCGTGCAATGGTTATGAAAGCTTCAATGAGAGGTCCGAAGCTGTGATGAGCTGCGGTTGGGTGAAGCTTTAGCTCCCCGTGCTGTGCCCCGTTGCCGGCACGGCATCTTTCCCGGTAGAGGCCCGTCCGGCGAGGGGTGGAGTCCGTGTTGCGCTAGTCTGAAATGGGTTTAGGCTTTTGTTGCCAAGGCGCCAAGATGCCGCATGGAAGGGCGAGCAAGCGCGTCTGGCAAGGAAATGTGGCCCTGCCCTGACAGCGTCCAGTGGGACTGACTCCAGCCAAAGAAGCCCCAGTGGACGTTCCAGTTGCCAGGCAGCCCGGCTCTCTCCGCTGGGGCTCCCGTCTCCTGAATGAACAACACTCGAATAATTGACAACTTGTAACAAGCCGGAAACCTACAAGGCCGCCCTGTTCAACTTCTGCCCCCTTTTTCACTTTTTTCCCTTGACGGCAGCACGTTTCGACCCTGACAACCTAACCGAGCAAAGGGGTCAACAACAACGAGAGTCAAGAACCAGTGACACATCACAACCCTGCCAAGGACAGACATACTCCGAACGATCACCGGACTCCCGACAAGATGAGCGGTCTCGCGACAAAGCAGCAGTCGCTCAAGCTCTTTGAGAAGCTCAAGGCGAAGCCAGCCAACAAGGTATACGCCCACGCGATCAAGGGCTCCCACAGATCCAGAAAGCTAACTGCGACAGATCTGCTTCGACTGCGGCCAAAAGAACCCAACATGGACCTCGGTCCCCTTTGGCATCTACCTCTGCCTCGACTGCTCCGCCAACCACCGCAACCTCGGCGTCCACATTTCCTTTGTGCGGTCTACTAACCTCGACCGTATGTGTTCTCTCGATCTCTACCCCACGACGCGACTCTCGCCCGCTAACCGAAATCTTGTTCGTCTATAGAATGGCAATGGGACCAGCTACGGATCATGAAGGTGGGAGGCAATGAGTCGGCAACCAAGTTCTTCCAGCAAAACGGTGGTTCCGCCGCCTTGAACAGCAAGGACCCCAAGACCAAGTACCAATCCGCCGCCGCGACCAAGTACAAGGAGGAGCTCAAGAAGAGGGCTGCTAGGGACGCCCGCGAGTATGCCATACCCTACCCCTCAGTTACACAACCCGTTTTATTACACGTTACATGAACGGAATGCTGATGCGCTGTCTTCCTCCAACCCAGGTACCCCGAAGAAGTAGTTATCACCGACGGCGACGACGCCACAGCCAGCAACACCCCGGCCGGCGAACCCGACGACGACTTCTTTTCCTCATGGGACAAGCCCTCCATCAAGAAGCCGACACCTCCCATCTCTCGCACCTCTACGCCCCCCGTCATCGGCCGCACCGCCTCCCCGCTCCTCGGCAACGGCAAGGACATCCAGCGCACTGCCTCGCCCCTCTCTAAGACCGATTCCGATGCTCCCACTCCCGCCCCCGCCGCCAGCCGCATCACCACCTCCGCAGCCCTAAGGAAAACAACCCCCGGCAGCAGCGCCACCGGCGGCCCGCGCAAGGTCGGCGGCGGCATCCTGGGCGCCAAGAAGCCCGCGGCCAAGCTGGGCGTCAAGAAGATCTCGGCGGACCTGATCGATTTCGACGAGGCGGAGAAGAAGGCTAAAGAAGAGGCGGAGCGCGTCGAGAAGTTGGGCTACGATCCCGAAGCGGAGGAAGAGAAGACGGCGAAGAAGGCTGAGACCAAGGCGAGCAATATCATCACCCCTGCTGCGGCGCCGACTAGCTCCTCCAGTTCGAGGTCGGCGGCGCAGGAGAAGTCGGCTGCTGAGGTGGAGAGGCTGGGCATGGGTGTCAGGAAGCTGGGTTTTGGTATGGTGGGAAAGCCGGGTGGTGCTGGTGCTGCAGGCGCGGGCGGAGCGGCGGCGGTGAAGAAGAATGCGGGTGGGTTTGGAAGTGTTGGGCCTATTAAGGCTAGTGATGGTATGTTTTCCCCCTCTCTCCTCTACACTTTGTACCTTCTGCTAACATTACGAAACAGCCGACGAAGAACAATACGCCCGCAACAAGTTCGCCAACCAAAAGGCCATTTCCTCCGACGAGTTCTTCAACAAGGGCAACTACGACCCCTCCGTCAAGGCCGAGACCAAGTCCCGTCTGCAAGGCTTCGAGGGTGCTCAGGCCATCTCATCTAACGCCTACTTCGGCCGTCCCGAGGAGGATGCGTCCGTTGAAGACTACGGCGACCTTGAGTCTGCTGCCAAGGACTTCATTCGCAAGTTTGGCATTACCGCTAGCGACGATCTGGAGAACCTTACGCAGATGGTTGGTGAGGGTGCTGGGAGGTTGCAGGGTGCTATTAGGGCTTATCTTGGGAGCTGAGCGGTGGAAGAATGATGAAATGGGGTACGTGATGGGCGAAGGCAGTTATGAGACAGAAGATGTGACGAGCGGGTAAGCTTTACGGTGGATATTAGTGGCAAGTAAAAATCAGTATTTGTAGTGTAATGGTCAATGAATGTTTAGAGCACTAGCTGTTTGGGCAGGCGGTGCTGTGTTTTGCATCGCTTGAAAAGGCAACGAGTCTGGATGTGATGTTGACACCCGTAGTGGGATCTTAGTAAGTGATCCCAGCAAGTCTCCCAGCCAACAGAAAAAAAGACCTGATCTTCCTTTAGCGTGCTATTTCATTCCTCCAGGTCCCATTCGAAGCGGAAGAGGGGGCTCGTGATGTTGGAGGGTGCGATGTAACTGGGGAACTGACTCGCGCACTAAAACCACGGATATAAGGCCCACTTCCAGCCGAATCTTTCAACAACAACAGCTGGTCCGATGGTGTAGTTGGTTATCACGTCAGTCTAACACACTGAAGGTCCTGAGATCGAGCCTCAGTCGGATCATGAAGCAATTCTTTTTGCGATTTTTTTTTCTTCTTTGGCATGTTCTTTTTTCACCATGCAGCAATCACTCGCAGTTTTTATGCCTCACTTGCATTGCATCACTGAGTCCTAGTCCAAGTCCTTGCAAATGAAGGCCTCTCGCGCTAGTCTGAACTGCTTTTGGATTGAGTTATTTCCGTCAGTTGCGCAAGGCCGAGTGTTGCGTCCACGGAAATGTTGTAGATGTCCATCGGAAAGGCACAATGGGAGACGATGGGATGAGGGGATGAGCAACAGGATGAGGGGCAATCGGTCTCCAATCTCGCTGCATCTAATCTTTTTCCCAGCTTTTTGTCCTCCAACATTAGAACATCGAGCGACACATTCGATCGATAAACAGGACGTCCACCGGGTTATGGATCTATTTGTCGTTCGTTGACTGTGTCGCTAACCTTCTGTCGCAATCACAGGTCGGTTAGTAACACGCGACAACGACATACAACGACGACAACGAAAGTAGACGCCGCATCGCCGTTCAATGGATTCATTCACCAAAGCCCACGCTCGGTTTTCCATGAACACGACGCCGCATGATGAACTCTCGCAGGCTCACGCACCCCGCCGTGTCCCGCGATGCTCGTTGGCACTTGAGTAGCACTAGGCCTTGCTTTTGTCCCAGTGGCAGAAACAAGCTCTAGCAGCGCGAGGTGAGCGGTCTGAGCAAACTATAGGTTGACCATATTGCTTGATAACCCTCACCACGACCCTTCTTCCTTTCATCCTCAAGACCTTTCACTCCTCCAGTTATCCGACATCTCTCGCACTTCACGTCGATGCACTCACGCTGCCCGGAAGAGATGTCTTCGAACCCCGAGTTTCCTTCACTCACGGTGCTAAGCCAACGGTCGAGTGAGAACTACCAGCCACTCGAACATGAAGATTCTATCCGTTTGTTGCGTTTAAACCCTATCAATGTCAATCATTCACCCCACAACCCGAGACGGCTAGTACCATCACGAATTCAACAAGCCGATTGAATGCACTATAGTTCATGCTTGACTCAGGGATAAGCCAAAATACCACGCATTGTCCTACGAATGCCGGACAACACGCATGATCCTTTTATTCTGATCAATGGTTGCTACACCTTACGCATTAGGAAAAACTTGTATGAGGCTTTGAAAGAAATCCGAGTATCGCCAGAATTGCGCTGGGAGTACCTCTGGATCGACGCCATCTGCATTAATCAACAGAACCCCCATGGCGAAAAACAAGACCAAGTGCGGATGATGGGCAGAATCTTTAACCAGGCTGAGCGTGTTATATCTTGGCTGGGGGTACATCAAGACAACAGTGATATTGCTATCCATGTTCTTGACGATTGCACGGCCAGGAGATACCATGATCGGGTACCCTGGAAAGACACTACTCCTCTCGCCGAAGTTGCGTTCCGTCATCGTTATCTCTTGGGTGTGGTGAAAAGGTCTATCGTCGCACTTTGCACGCGGTCCTACTGGCGCAGGGTGTGGATCATGCAGGAAATACAGTTAGCACAGAAGTTTGGCGTGCAATGCGGACCCAACTGGATTAACGGCTCTCAGCTCCGAAAAGCTTTCGACATGATGAGCAGTCTTACGCTGATGGGCTGCGATCAACTTGATCCAGTACTTGACAAAGAATACCGACAAGACCTCACGGACCTCTTCCACTTCAACCTGCAGAAAAACATTCCTTACAAACACCTGAAAGCGCAGAACAGCAGACACGCTCCCCTAGGCCAGCTGATTGAAATCTGCCTGGAGGGTTCCTTTCGATCTACAGAGCCCCGAGACTATATCTTTGCCTTGCTCACCATTTCTACGGATCCTCAGATAGGCCAAATCGTCGTGGACTACCAGAAGCCGGTGCAAATGGTATACAGGGAGGCGCTTCCCATCATCAGGCTGAGCTTTTCCGCCGAAACCTGGAAGTTCAGCTGGGGTACGCATGCTACTCTCATACAGAGACTTGCGAGGAAAATGGGCACGGATTTCGACTACGATCTGGATATAGCCGGGGTGAACTCCTTGGTAAAATTGGTTCCGGGGAGAAATGGCATTGCCAAAGATGAATGGGACCTGATTATGCCGGTGAAAGACTGGTGGATGACGTTAACGCCTGCCAAAGATGAATATGAGCGTCAAGGTGGACGAGAAGGGGGATCAAGAGAGGCACCCGGAATTATCTGTAAGTGCTCCGGCTCTCTTCCTTGAGAGCTTATTCCTCCAACATCAAGACAGCAAGCAACACATCCGATCTGAATCAAGACCTTCTGCCCCGCTTGGATATATGGAACCTGTGACTTGTTCGCTCATTGCGTAGCTAATCTTTTGTCGCAACCGTAGGCGGATTGACGGTATGCGACAACGACGGTAATGATACTGAGCACCAAATGTGCCGTCGCCGTTTGTGGACGTTAGAGTTTCCTCACCAAACGCCTATGCCTACTCGGGATCTGAACTTCTTCCCGAACAATCGGCGTTCGCTTTCCAGGCAACGGTACGATGGATTCTCGAAAGCTCCCGCAATGTTAACATCCAATTCTGAGGAACTCTACCCGTCCGAGTTAAAAGCGCCTTCTTCCTTTTCGCATCAAGTCTGAGGGCGCTTTCTTTTGTCTTAGTGGCGGGGGAAATGCCAAGCAGCGCCAGGTGGGCTGTGTGACCGAACCACTTGGGGCGTTGTCGAGTGGCTGAGCGGGAGCCTTTAGTCAACCCCCTTACAAGAAAGGGGGTTGAGCAAAGGTTCCACCAACAACTGCACTACGACCCCCAAGTATTGGTTGCTTTGGGTTTCTATTTATCGTCGTCCACATCGCACTATTATCTTGTGCGTTGCTTCGTCTTTCTAACGACTTTTCTTTTCAATTTTTTCCAGGCGATCTTGGAAGACACAGCACACACTGAAACATCAACGATGAGAAATGGCCTTGGGCTCTGGCTATCTTTCCCTTGTCTTGAACCAGTCATGGTCAAAGAATGACTATGAGCCACTTCAACATGAGGACTCCATCCGCTTGGTCAAACTTAAACCCAGCTTCAATGGCGACGATCCGATCGAATGCGACTTGTTTAACTCCCGACTCAGCGAAAAACCCGACTATATAGCGCTAGCCTACGAATGGGGCCAGCCTGACGACGAGAATGACCCCTTCGTTCTCATTAACGGCTACCACTTACGAATTCGGAGAAACTTGTACGAGGCTTTGAGAGCAATCCGAAGGTCCGCCGACTGGTCCGGTGAAAAGCCCTTTTGGATCGATGCAATATCCATCAACCAAGAAAAATCACATGGCGAAAAGCCGCATCAAGTGCGAATGATGGGCCAGATATTCAGTCATGCTGGGCAAGTTATTGCCTGGCTGGGTGTTGCCAGGGATAGTAGCGACACGGCCATGGACACTCTCGGAAGGTCTGTCACAATACTGCTCGATGCGACTGATGATCAGATAAACGCGATCAACTCGCTGCTTAACCGGTCCTACTGGCGTAGGGTGTGGATAGTTCAGGAGATCCAACTAGCCCGATCCTTGATCTTCAGATGCGGATCTAAATCCATCGCCGTTATGGAACTTCGGGCAGCATTATGTTATCTTACAGTGCCTTCTCCCATCAAAGAAGACACACGAGAATGGGGTAACAACATGAAGAGTTTCCTCAACCGCACCCCCCGGGTTCCTTCTATCATGACAGACAAAAAAATCGAAGAGTTGGAAATCACTGGTATTACAGGTAACGAGCGCCTCTTTGAGTCCCGCAGCTTCCGCCAGCGCCTTCTGGCAAATGTTTCGTTTCAGCATCTTGAAGCGCGAGAGAAAGATCTGCGGCCTCTGAGTCTCCTGATTCAGATATGCGTCGACTGTCACTTCGAATCCACTGAGCCACGAGATTACATATACGCCCTGATTGCTGTCGCCGACGACCCTTGGATATCGCGCATACAAGTTGACTACGAGAAGCCTGTGGACTTGGTTTATCAAGAGGCGCTCCCCTTCATCAGAGAGACTCTCTCACGGGAGCAATGGTTATCCACCTCGCCAGACCGTACGGTCGCAAAAAGACTGGCAGAACGAATGGGTGCATCATACGACTTCGTTCGTGATGTGGTCAACGTCAATGGTGTGCGTTCTCTGGTCAGGTCGATACTGAATCCCGATGATCAAGAGTCTGGCGAACGAGACAGGCAAACTAGTTTTGGACGCTACATCAGCAAAGCCGGCGTGTCTTGGGTTACCTACAAGAAATCACCGCGGGGAGGCGAAGATAATGCCAATGGATCCAGTATTAACTCCGCGTCGGGGTATCCAATTGAACCATTATTTACTCCTTCAGCAGTCTCTTATGGCCCACGCAATGGTAGTTCCATAGAAATTGACTGAAGCGTAGCTTCAATAATAGTCTCCACCATCTCAATCACCTATCTTCCTTCCTTCTTTCTTTCTGTATAGAGCACATACTCATAATCCCACAATCACCTTTCCAAACTTAATGACCCAAAACGTGCCCATGTCCATTCCTCCTGAACCATAACCCACCCGGGGGCCTGATAGGATGGACACACCACCCACGACTTCGCCATCACCATTCAATCCTTCCACCACTACAACAACAACAACAACAACAACAACAACAACAACGAGTCGCTTTATCAGGCAACCCATCACAAAAAATAATCACATACGACCATAGATGGTAGAAAACTCGGGATCCCGTCCGCTCTCCCATAGATAAGCTACCAATCGCCTGACTAGTAGTTGGGTCGGTGACGACCAGCGAATCCAAGGTGTTGTATGTTTTTTTTTCTCTACGCCAACTTTTTGAGTGTATCATTTCCCTTTTGCTCATGATGAAGTGCCTGTATTTCCTTTTGATACTATCGTGATCTCACGAGATTTCTCTACGTCATAGCGGCCAGCGTTCCATTGCGCCACCTCCGAGCGCGCAACCATGCACCTCCGGACGCGCAACCATGCACACAGGAGCATCGGCCAGTTGCTTCAAATCTGTGTAGACGCGAACTTTCGATCTACAGAACGCCGGGATTATGTGTTCGCGTTGCTCGGTATTTCGAATGATGTGGCAGCAGGGAGCATTGTAGTTGACTATGACAAACCACTATGGCTGTTTCGGGGATCAGTACTCCCAATCATCGAACGCAGTTACTGTTCAATCGAGGAAAACAACAGAAAGTCATGGGATTCTTTTTCTCAAGAATTTGACATACTGTTAGGCATTCATCCTCATTTGAGTCTGGAGAATAACCTAACTACCACCTGGCTTCTCCGGCAAGCGCGCGCATTGTCAGTAAGACCAACAGTGCGAGGAAGTACAGACAAGCTAAAGGCGTATTTGGTTCAATTAAGGGATTTGGATTATCATGCAATCAATGAACAAATGCGTCAAGCAAGAAGGCGATGGGAATATATGAAATGGGATTGTAGGTGGCTAGACCCAGAAGGGCCCTGCAGGATGGTTGAAAAGGTCTGGAAAGTCATGAAAACCCCGCGAGAAACGAGAGCGCTTTGGCTTGCGGAGTTGGAGGAATGATAATTAACAGGGAGACAGCGTCAATAGATGTGGTTTCTTGTAGGTGCCTTGATGGTATTGACTGTTCAAAAATGGATAGTTGAGACTGTTCCTATGTTCCGCGCGGCCAATATCCTGAGTCTGTGTCAACATCCGTTTTGTGGGATACAGAACGCCCAAGCTGAACCGTCTCATCTTCGTTCAAAATCATACCTTATTCACGGCTTATGGACCTAGGACAGTCAAAGGCCAGTGTTCACGGGAGTGATGCAGGAATGATGATGGACACCCAAATGGAAAAGATGAGATTGGACAAGGAATACCAATACCTGTAGGAGACAACCAGAGAAAAAAAAAATGACAAAATATCTCAAGAAAATAAAACGACGGCAACTAACACCAGGAACTGGCTGGCCGTCACCAGCCCAACCACCAGTCAGGCAATTGGTAGTCAACGCGTCGGAAGACGGACGGTGCCCCACGTTTCCCCCACGAGTCATTACCGAATGGATTTGAGTTTGACTTGTACTCGGCTTCAATTTATGGCGCTGGTCTGACCGGATCTCCTGGAGATGGTTGGTGCTGGAGTGACGGACTACGGCCTGGGTCGTTTCATGAAGGGGTGGGCGTGAGGTCACTCGGACCAATATTGGTGTTGGGGCTTATGATGAACACGAAGATACGAACGTCAGATGGCAACTCGGAAATTGTTTTCTTGAGGTCGTTGAGGTAGAGGTAGAACTTGAACGGACTGATGAGAGGTCAGGTGGGATGAAGCTGAGCGATGATGTTATGGTTCTTACACGGTTGGCACAGGTGCAAGGCAAGATGTGTCTTAAAAAGGTTTGATAAAAAGAAGAAGAATTTAGATATATAGAAGGGAGAGTGGGTTGCGCTCTTATATAAGAAAAGGTATGTAGTGGTTAGGGGTTACGATGAGCATGTATGAGCGTGCATGTTGTTACGATCCAATCAGAGATCACCTATGTAAGCTAAATCAGATAGAACCAACAGACCAATCAGGTTGGACCCGAGATGAATGTTCGGGTCCACGGGTCCAGTATATCGGGTCCATGAAGGCCGGTATATAAAGACGGCCTTCCCAGGCCTCTTTATGTACTGGCTCTTCAGCAAGCAATAGCTTTCACAATCGACCAGTACCTTTTGGCTACTACTACCGTTGCTACTCTTTGTTCCCAGCGATATACTCCTGTGCTGGGACTCGAGAGGCTGGCCGAACCAGAGTTCCAGGATCAAGGTGCCGAGGGCGAGCAAGATCTTTCCATGGTCATGAGGTCTCAATATGTGTGATGTTGGTTCTTCCGCGGGCTCTGTGTCTTTTTTGCTCTTAGTGTTGCTGGTGCACGCGCTGTTATTCCTGGAAATCAGGAAAGGCATTGCAGTGTTGACGCTCCCGTCTTGGTTGACAGAGAAGTAGATGTTATTCTTGTCCCAGTCTCCTGGGAGCCAAGGACTTGGAAATAGCTCGAGAAGCGAGTGGGCAACCGTTAGAGCAATATTCAGCCTTGCAGGGATAGAAGGGATAGGGGCTGCCACGGCTAAATTCTTGGAGGGATCAGTGGCGGGGGTAGTAGTCGGATCAATTGCTTCAGAAGTGCTTCCTGCAAGTATGTGTCCTAGGCTCACGGCTTGACCCACTATTTCCGGGCTAGATGTCCCGGTGGGCACAACCACCAAGGCGTGGTATGAGTTGATGCCGTCGAAGAGATAGCCAAGCTGGATAGTTGTCCGTTGAGATTTGAGCATGGAGCACAAGTCATGAATGACGTGGATGCTGTCGGGAGCCAGTGTCAGGGGTTCGTGGTGATATGGACTGTCTGCCGAGGACAAAACTATGGTCGGCAGTGGTTGACATAGCATAGTAGAAGAGTTTCCATTATTGGCTATTCTCCCGTTCTGCTTACCGGATGGAATKGTGAGCAGCATTTGTGTTGATGACTTCTCCGCGGATTTAAGCTGACTCCAGACTGAAACGTGTGGCTCAAAGGTAGTCGCGAGAGCGGCTTCAACGATGCACCAACGGTCGGCGTTGCTCGCTGACTGGGACGTAAGCGCATCTCCCTTCGCTCCGTCGCCGCATGGTAAAGCAATRCGGAGGACCTTCTCTTCTGATGTCGGATTGTYTTTGCCGCTATGGCCAGGTCGAGATGGCCTGCCGATAATGAGCTTGAAGGCGTGACTATCACAGCCACATGTCCACGATCTAGTTATGGCTCGGTGTAGACTGGTAGCCTGTCGCCTAACACGCTCGAATAGTGCTACAATGCTGTTCTCGGTATAAGGTTGTCGCGACGTTTGTATAATTTCTGCGTTGTCCAGAAGTTCCTTCAATGAGTGSATCTGTTGTGACATGAAGGTAACCCGATCCTTTAATMTCTTTTTCTGAAAGCAAAATTGGAGTGCTCTCAACTCATTCCGCACTCGAGTCCGGACAGCCGGGGTTGTGGATTGGGCCTACATAAAAGGAGACCTTGGTGAGCACTGCCAGTTTTATCATGTTGAGAGACGACTAAYGTCTTGCTGAAAAAGCAAACTACTTACTGGCTTCGGCCCACTGTACTTCGGAAGTCCAGAAATCAACTTCTCAAGCTGTCTATGCACAGACTGCAGCAGTYTAGAGAATGTATCATACTCTTCATCGCYAGAGAGCTTATTCTTGAGCTTCTCGGTGATAACTGGGTCTCTCCATTCGTCACAGCTGGGGTTTTCTAGCATCCTAGCTGAGGTCTCCTTAGACTCAGTTACCGATGCTAAAGTCCGCTGGATCAGCTGCTTTAGAAGTAAACGCTGGCATCTGACGGTATTGGAGAACTCGGAAAACTCGCGTCGGAAGTGTATCCATTCGTCTAGAAGCTCATAGCCCTGCTGACACTGATCAATTGTTGTAACCAAAAGCGGGATGATGCYGATTATAAGCCCGGCAACTTCGATACCGGACATCTTGGAAAAAGAGGCCTAGAGTGCGTTGGTGGATTATACGAATGACCGAAGGGACAATTGAACTTGAAGGACAAGAAAGTCGGCCGAGGGTCTTGCCTCGACGTAGGTTTTCGTCTGAGGGGAGCACCTACTTCCTTACTGCATGCATGCACRTTAAGCAGGCTGGAGCGTCGCTGTCTGTAACGTGTGGAAGGTGCATCCCACCTTGAATTTCCATTTGTATAGCTTTGTTGGGTTTGGCACAARTTCTCCTCTTCAACCAAACAAGCCGCCAATYAAGCATTGTCCTCTTCATTGAAATCACTTCGCCTCATGCCGCAATAGAATCCCGAGTCTCGGCCCAACCARCCCAGTTGCCACTTTCAACATGGCGCTTTCCTGAATAGTCAATTGRTCATAGCCCTCACCACCTTTTTTCCCGCAATCCATCACTGGTCTTATCGCTCGATTCAGCTGCCCTGAGGATGCGTTACACCACAGGATGACGGACTGCTTGCTGTTGAGAGTCGCAAAACTCTGGCAATCCCAATCTCACAAATTCACGCGGGGTTGGCCTCAGCTGTTCCTTCTCATCAGTAATCACCCAACCCTCGAGAAGCTGCTAAACATCATCTTCTCTCTGGTCGAATGGACGTCCATCCTTTGAAGCAAGACTCAACTTCACCAAGATATGGCGCACGATGTTGGAATTCCTGGCAAAACTGGCCACAAAGCTGAAGCGTGCAGAGCCGTCCTCCGAGACAGCCTGGAAATCCTAGATGTTGCCACAGACAAAAATGCAGAGCTTGGACARCTCGTCGAATCCGTCAGCGCCTCAYTTTACCGGTTCGACACATGGACCGTTTCCATAAGGGGATTGTACAAGACGGAATTGAACAAGTCGTTTGATCCCTTACTTTATCCGYATGGTATTCGGCGCGATTCGTGCAACGAGGTGTTGAGGCTACTAGATCAGCTTCAAAAATTTCTGGAAGACTGTTCGTATATCAATGCCCGGCTTCAGAAATCCGCATGTCACGGTTCCCAGCTGACCATCAACAGTGATGCAGATTTTGAATGGCACCCGGCAACAGCGAAYGTGGGTGACCAGAGCACCGCCAAGTGATATGRACCTGAGCTCATCCGAGGATTCAGACAGTGAATTTGCAGCCTACATCAGGAAGATCAAGGAAGGGACTACGGACCCGCAGACTGTCACYGAATCGAACGAACTATGCCGGTGTATCGATGATACCATCACTAGTCTTCTAAGGATAGCGATGCAAGTTGACGACTCGTTACTCAACTCCAAGTTTGATCTTTGCCAACTCAAKGATTCCGACTTCATAGAACCCGATATCATGCATGTGCGTGAGAAGTTCCCTTGGGCCAAAAGAAACGAACCCCTGGTCAGGAAACTAGGCAGGGCCAATGCTCAACGAAGGAAATGGCTCGAGAGTCGACGACAAGAATGCGAAAGCCCTTTATGTCAGTCCCACTTGGACTTAAAGACGCTAAAAACTTATGCCAATGATCAGAAGGATTCTTCCTCCTCCACCGCCACAGTTCCGACAATGTCTGATTCTGCTAGACAGTTTGGTGCGGATAAAAAAARAGGAGAGACAACAAGGGCTACTGCAACGGACTCTGGCGGGTCTTCTTCAATGAAAATGGACGAAGACGAGCCTGAATCATTGGTCCCRGAGCCTCCCTCGGATTTGACTTCAGGAAGGCGCTTCCAATGCCCATACTGCTAYATCCAGGTCGAAATATCAAACACACCAGAATGGCAGAGGYATGTGTTTGCCGATCTTTCGTCTTMCACCTGCACTTTTGACAGCTGTCCTGCGCCCCTTTTCGAAACTCGGCAACAGTGGTTTCAGCATGAGATGGAAGTCCACCGAAAAAACTGGCGGTGCGATATGTGTGACGAAGTTCACCACTCTTCCTGGAATATGAAGAGACACCTAACGCAGAAACACTCGGACATCATCAAAGCCGAGAATGTCGAAGCCCACACGCAACGATTGGGGAGACCACCAGAGAAGATCGGTGCTGAGGCTTGCCCCCTATGTGATCACAAAGGAACTCTACGACGAAACGGATCAAAGCCCAGTGATTGGGAACTGACACCTCAGGCGTTTGGTAATCATCTGGCCAAACATTTAGAGGAATTATCCTTACTCGTGCTGCCACCCACAACYGCCAATGAAAGAAAAGGCAAGGCTACCACTAGGCTCACTGACTTCAACCCGTCTGGGACGGACATGAACTCGGTTGTTGCGGAAGTGGAGGACAAATCAGAGCTCACGAGGCTCCAATGCCCTCAATGTGACCGCCGACCGAATGGGTTCAACTCCGTGAAGGACCTGGGMAGCCATATGGTAGCGATACACCGACGCAARATTAAATGGGTTTGCAGTGAACCAGATCTTGACAGCATTCCAGACTCCGTACGGCCAACAAAATTACTCGCAGATTGCAGGGAATGTTCAAGCAAAAAGCAATACGGGGCGTACCATAACGCCGCTGCGCATTTACGAAGGACGCATTTCAAGGTGAAGCAGCCGAGGAAAGGCCCAAAGCAGAGGCAAGACAACGAAGCCACCGAGGCCGGGGAACATGTGATTGCACAGTTCATCGGTTTTGAGTATGTTGACGGCGCTGAACRCAGTGGCATGACTGGGACCGGGACTGAAGGCKTCCAGTATCAGCATGCTTCCCAAGCTTCGACCATGCCTTCATCGCCCTTTGTCGAAGAATTCCTAATCAACAATATTGACAATATCAACGTCGTCTCCCAGAAAGAAAACATCAACGCCTTCTGGTTCCATGACCCTTCACAGCTTCCGGTACCACCATATGATTCGTCTTCGTTCATACCATATCCCCTCGCCACTCCGCTTGACCAGTCCTCACTTCTTGCTCCGTTCCCTGGCCTTCCCACACACCCTGATACATCTTCGTCCACGCCGTCCCTCACCATCTCTATTGAGAATTCATCAATTCTCACTCCCTCCTCGCTSCCATCAAGTACTGAAAAACTCCGGGTAATGGACTTAGCACATCCACATATTCCTATGAACCAGCTTCCTTACAGGATCCTGAGAATGATGCTCTCGCGGGAGTATTCCCCATGGAAGAAGACACGGATGCCGATGTGCATAATCTCTATTTACACATGTGATCGCAACCACCACACAGCTAGTCCGCAACTGAATCTCYAAAACACCGTATGCTGGCTTTGTCACTCCTGGACCTCATTCGCATATACCCTTTCAATATTTCCCACGACGGTTACATGAAAGAAMACTGCTGGTACATAAGAGAGACAAGAACAATGGAGGACTCYGGARAGCGGCTAGTTTCAAGAAACCCCATCCAAGCGAATACCCGAGAAAGAGTTAGGCAGCGCAGGAGCTCAAACAGTTCCTAACCGTGGAAGAATATGTGTTCTCGTCAGGGCTAGAAGCGTCTCCAGACTCAATACCAACCAAGGCTTCCGTTTTTCCTTCCATATTGACTCTCTTTCCTTCCTCCTTTTCTTCTATTATCTCCTTTTCGTGTCATGCGCATCCTCTGAGTCTCGTCTTTCTCTTTCATAGTATGATGGATAGAGCACACAATTAACACATCAAAAAAAAA
>RAOO01000108.1:0-92923 GCA_009805345.1 Neurospora sp. FGSC 26628
GCGGGAACGAGTGGCAGTTCTGACTTATATGTCCAGAACCGTGATGCCCTCGTTTGACAGCTTCCTTTTCCTCCTTACACTTAATATTACTTTGATTTGTGGCTTCTAGTCTTGTTGTCTTATCACTTGTAGGATCACGCTTTCACAGGTCAACGCCGTTGGAGGGAAACCTCGAGGGGAAAACCTCCAAAATTGGTCCGCCGTCCTCTCTTGGTTGCAAAGAGAAAGGATCGAGAGAAGATATAGCGATTAGAATGCGGCCCAGCCGTTTTGGGTCTAGCAAGCGGCGTTCTAAGGCAGAGTTTTCGAGATGGTTGTCATTCGGTGTGGTCCATCATCGCACCTTAAGCCGGCGTCGTCGCTGCGGCAGTGTAGACGGAAGCCCGGTGAATGGTATTGGCCTCGGTGCCCCTTTATCCTCCTCGAGAATGATGCTTTGAAGAGCTCGGCTTCGAAAGCTGCCGGCGTTGTCGAAGACGGAGGTCAACTCTCCAAAATCCCTCCGTCGGTGTTGCGAAACGGTTGGTTAGGCCATTGATACCTATTGCTGCCGAAAAAGGGTAGTTTTTGGTTGGGCCACTAACAACCTACTAACAGTGGATGCCAAGAAATAATTTTTCGGGGGAGAGTTGTTGTCCACCAGGTGAACAATTTGGAAATTTCAACCGGGTTCATATCAATCTTCCGTCCCCTCCGACAACCTCCCGACAACTTGGAACCTCAACGCTAAATTAGATGAGGCATCGGGAAGGGGTCCCGGCACCAGCTACACCCCGTCCAGCCAGTGGAAGATGGAGATACAGCCCACGTTTACACTACAAGGATCATGGAACGCCCCGGGCTAGACTAGAATCAGGCAAGTATAGCGCACATCTTGTGGAGCAAGTGGGGAAACTATCGATTTGCGGGATATGAGTCGGCGGCGTAATCAGAAACCCCAGAGATTCAGGGGCAATGCAACACTAGTACCAAGCAGACATTTATCACAGTGTGTCCTCTCTAACTTTAAGCCCGCCCGCATTGACCGCAATGGATCAAACTTTGAATTCACTAATCCATAACGCCACTTTTCCTTCTGCAAGTCAAAATGACAGTACCCGTCGCGGGCCGAGGACCAGCAGTTGCTGGAGTTGCGGGCTTCTTCGTTGCACTCGCAACCCTCACAGTTCTGCTACGGTGCTATTGTCGAGTCATCGTTGTAAAACAATTTGGTCTCGATGACTGGTTTACTTTGATCGCATGGGTATGACTACCTTCCTTCACACACGGAGCCCGCTTGATGCTAATGTTTATAATAGATTTTGTTCGTATTCTTTTGCACCTTCTGCATTGCGGGTACGCATCATGGCACAGGTCAGCATGCCGCTGACCTTCCACCAACAGAGTTACCTGTTGGGTTGAAGGTAACCCTACTTACCTATCCCGCTGGATCAAAATCGCAGTTTGCTAATGTTTTGCAGTGGTGGTGGGCATGCGAGCCGGTTTATGTTCTCTCCAACATGGCCTTGAAAGCAAGCATCGGCGTCCAGCTCCTCAGAATCGCTGTTTCCAGGGCACACAAAATCATCATCTGGACAACGGTTGGGATCCTTGAAGTCTTTAGTCTGGGATACTTCCTTCTCTTCGTCATGCAGTGCATGCCATCCGAGTACTTCTGGACTCGCTTCACAGGTGGATCAGGGGCTTGCTTGGACCCTAAAATTATTGTCGACGCAACCTATGCTTACTCGGCCGTCACCTGTGCCACGGACTGGACCCTGGGACTCCTACCGATTTCTCTCGTGTGGGACCTGCAGATGACCCCTCGCATGAAACTCATGGTTGCTGGCATTCTGTCGTTAGGTGCAGTGTAAGCTATCCTAGTTGATCCCCCTTTCATTGCGTTCGTATCCTTACCAAAACATCCAGAGCCTCGACAGCAACAATCGTGCGAATCCCTTACGTCAAAGACCTCGCCAACCAAGCAGACTTTCTTTATGCCACGGTAGACGTAGCAGTCTGGTCGACGGCCGAAACCGGAATCGGCATCGCAGCCTCCTCGATCGCTACTCTCCGGCCCCTCTTGAGAAAATTCTTTTCCCGCTCCGTACTCGGTGGTAGTACTTCCGAAGAAGCTGGCACTAACCAATGGCATACCTCTGGCAATGGTTATATTCGGAGTCGAACGCCCAAAAATGGTGCTGAAGAGTTCGGTTTGAGGAATGATATCGGGAGGAACCGCGGCGTTACGACTCTGGTGGAAGCTGGGGGGAACGCGGAGAGAGGAGAGGGCAAAGGCGTGAAGAGGAGCATGTCGGGAAGCAGGGAAAGTGTGGGTCCGCTGACGAGCGCTCAGAATTGGAACACTAGCGAGACCAAGTTGACGGATATGAGTAGTGAGGATGAGCACGGGCAGGGGGGTTGGCCGACGGGGACCAAGACAACGACGGTGACACATGTCGTTGAGAATTGAGTTTTTACGGAGCCGCAGGTTGTGACAAGGGCTGTGATCAGGGCTTGGAACAGTAGTTCAAATTCAGCTAATAAATTACTTTGGTCTCGAAGGCCTTGTTGATCCTTTCTACCTCCAGAAGAAAGCTGGGTTTGAAGGCCTTCTTGTACCAGAGCAACCTGGTACGTACTGAGCCTTGTAGTTAGTACGTACCAAGCCCTGTTGCCTGAGGCTCCAAGGCATCTATCTAGGGGTCTGCATACAAGTGGGTTCTTCTGAATGCCTTCATCCCTTCTCTATCTGTGTCACACGGACATTTGCCCACAGTTCTGGGTTAGGGTTTCCGAGGCTTAACAGAACCTCAACGCTTGGCATCAGCCTTATGAGTGCCTGGCGGCCTCCGGCCGCGAAACTCAACCTTACCTCGGCCAGACTCTTGGCCACTGGCACAACCTACCCGAACCCCTCTCGCGCCATCAAGCTAACCGAGCCAACCCTGGAACTGCCGATGGCGCTGAGCATCATCACGAGGTTCCCCTCGTATCACGGGGCGAGAGGGCACCGTTAGGGGTATGGTAAGATATGCGTTGTTATGCGATGTGCGTGGAGGACTGGCTATACGGGCGAAAGCCCAGACAGGCCAGCCCGTGCGCGCGTACGTGCAGCTCCACGTGGCTGCTGGGCAACAATGTTACGAGCTAACCCTATGACACCTCTGAAAAGCAATCACAGCTAATCAAGCAAGAAGCAGGGTGATCGGACGGAGGCCGGTGCCAGAGGAAAGAAGGAGAATGGTTGAAAGCACTCAGGAAGATCCACATGTATGAAGACCGCTAGATAGATACCTTGAGGTATTAGGCAACAAGGCTCGGTACGTACCTCAGTACGTACCAAACCTCTTTGGCATAAGAAGGCCTTGAAACCCAGCCTTCGTTTGAAGGTTGAGAGGATCAACAAGGCTTTCGAGACCAAAGTAGTTTATCAGCTGAATTGAACTCTTTGTTCCAAGCCCAGAACTCTGCCCTTGTCACATTGGTTGAGTTGCGCCACACTTGCTTGTTATTTCCGGAGCTGATGTAGGCAGCTTGTACGTCTACTATGAACGTGTGACAAGGGCTGTAATCAGGGCTTGGAACAGTAGTTCAATTTCAGCTRATAAACTACTTTGGTCTCGAAGGCCTTGTTGATCCTTTCAACCTCCAGGAGAAGGTTGGGCTTCAAGGCCTTCTTATGCCAAAGGGAAWCGGTACGTACTTGAGGTACGTATCAAGCCTTGTCGCCTGAGGCTTCAAGGCATCTATCTAGCAGTCTTCATACATGTGGATCTTCTGAATGCCTTCATCCATTCTCCATCTTCCTTCTGGCGCTGTCCTTCATCCGGGCGCCGTGCTTCTTGCTTGGTTGGCTGTGGCTGCTTCTGGGATGACTGGGGATTGTCTCATGGTGTTTCATCAGCGTCTTCGGCACTTTCATGGTTGGCTTGCTAGCCCGATGGTATCGAGAGGGGTTCGGGTAAGCAGTGCCAGTGGCCGAGGGTCCGGCCGAGGGTCCGACCGAGGTGAATGTTGCGGCCGGAGGCCACCGGGCATCTCGAGGCTAATACCAGGCGTTGAGGCTCTGCTGAGCCTTGCGACCCTGATCCTGGACTGTGGGCGATGTCCGTGTGACATCAGCTCCCCCTTCTTCAAGGCTCGCCCCGAGCCGAACATGCGTCAGCTTCTCGTCGGTAGAATCCCGTGGAGGGGTCAGTTTGTTGGGACGTTGGGGCCTCGTGGTTTGTCCGGGTGCCTGGTGTGGAAGGCAATGACTTGGGCCTTGACTCCGTCAGTGTAGAAGTGCTCCCATGGTTCCCACGTAAGATTCCCGGCTCCTTTCCAACCTTCCCACTTGACTCTGTACTTAACCTTATCCTCAAGGGCTATGGAGTCCAGTATCTTCTCAACCTCATAGTCTTCTGACTCTGCTGGGGCTGCCTCTCGCAGGACCTGGTCTAAGTCAGGGGCTCTCTGACTGCCAGCGCGGTAGGGTTCCAGGAGTGAGACGTGGCAGGAATCATGGATGCGCCATTTCTTGGGTAAGGTAAGTCGGACAGCGGTAGGGGAGATCACCTGGGATATCTTGAATGGGCCTTGGAGCTTCTTGTCAAGCTTCTTTGAGGGTCGCTTTGTCCTGATGTGCTTACCATTCAGCATAACAAGCTGTCCTACCTCGTAGACCGGTGCTTCGGAACGCCGTTTATCAGCCCAGTCCTTCATCCTCTGACGGGCTGGTTCGAGTTGGCGCTGGGCGTCGTCGTGGACCTGTCTCATCCAGTGGGCGTATAGACGACTCCCAGGGTTGCGTGGAGCGCCGTCAGGGGGGTTATGGGACGCTGGGTGATACCCGTAGTTGGCGTAGAAAGGCGTAAGGCCGGTAGACGAGGAGACAGCGTTGTTGTATGCGAACTCAGCAGTGGCTAAGAGGTTTTCCCAGTTGCTCATTTCGTAATTGACGAAGGCACGTAGGTATATCTCGAGGATCTGGTTCAGTCTTTCAGTCAGGCCGTCGGTCTGGGGGTGGAATGCTGTGCTCATACGGCTCTTGATGCCGACAAGCTTCAGGAAATCCTTCCAGAGGTGGGCTGTGAACCGGGAATCGCGATCAGAGATGATATCCAGGGGCACGCCGTGAAGCCGCCAGTATGACCGCGCGAAGATTTTGATCAGGTCCTCTGTTTTCTTTTCCCCTACCTTGAGAGGGATGAAGTGGGCCATCTTCGTGAAGGGATCCATCATAACCCAGATGGAGTCGCAACCGTTGGAAAGGGGTAGGTCTGTGATGAAGTCCATGGCGACCGTCTGCCAGGGGACGTAATGCAGTTCCATGGGTTGAAGCAGGCCATGAGGAGAATGCCTGGGAGGTTTGTTTTGCTGGCATTCGTGACAGCCTCGAACGAACTCCCTGACTGTTTCCTCCATCTTGGGCCACCAGAAGTTCCTCGTGATCAGTTCCATGGTTTTGTCCATCCCCATGTGGCCAGCGACCTTGGTGTCGTGCTCAGAGGTAATGACGTCGGTCTGGAGAGGCCCTGGGACGTAGAGGCGGTTCTTGCGGTACAGCAGGTCGTCAGCGAGCTTCTCGAAGTCTTTGTCGAGCTCTTCCTTGTTGAACTGTTCCATGTAGGCCGGGTCCTCTTTTCTGGCTTCTTTGAGGCGCTCGATAAACTCATCGTTCCATCGTGGGGTCGATATGCTGCAAAGTCTGTCCTTAGACAAGAGGAAGCAGCTACCTATACCAAGCTCTGGGGGTCCTTCCGAATGGGAGAAGTGCTTATCTTGCAAGACCGACGTGATCGGCTGGTCTTCACCCACCCCCCCTTTCTCCGGTTGGAAGCTTTCTTGTCGGGAAAGAGCGTCGGCTTTGGCGTTGAGGTGCCCCGGTCGATAGTTGATAATGAACCAGAAGTTAGCCAGTTGCATGGCCCACCGGGCTTGTCGACGGTTCAAAACTTTGGCGTGTGTAAAATAAGCCAGGTTCTGGTGATCCGAGAAGACTTCTACGCGGTGTTTGGCCCCTTCGAGGTAGATTCTCCGGCGGTCGAAGCTGTCAACGATGGCGAGGAGTTCTTTGTCATGGATCTCGTAGTTCATTTCTGCGGGGGTCATCTTTCTGGAGTGAAAAGCGACAGGGTGTAGCTTGCCGTCATCACCCTTTTGTGACAGAACGGCACCGATACCAAAATCTGAGGCGTCGGTTTCCATGATGGCTGGTTTGGGCGGGATCGAAGTGGGTGAGGACTGGTGCCCTGGTAAAGGCTTCCTTCAGGTCCTTGAATGCCCTGGCCATGGGTTCGGTCCATTTCCAGGCTCGCTTATCGACCGAGTTTCCTGCTGTCAGGGCCTTAACGATCGTGGAGAAGTTGCGAATAAACCTTCGATAGAAGTTGGCGAACCCTACAAACGACTGAGATTCTTTGAGCGTCGTGGGCAGCTGCCAGTCAATGATGGACTTGACTTTGTCTTCAGACATGCCAATGCCCTGGGGAGAGATTTGGTAGCCCAGGAATTCACCGTTGGTGACCCCCCATTTGCACTTTTGAGGTGCTACCGCCAGATGGTTCTTTGACAACCGTGTGAGGACTTCCTTGACCAGGCGATCGTGCTCCTCGACAGTGTCCGCGTAGATCAGGATGTCATCGAGGTAGACGAGAACGCCTTCGTCGATCAGGTCCATGAAGAGGTGATTCATCATGGCCTGGAACGTGGAGGGGGCGTTGATGAGTCCCATGGGCATGACGACGTATTCGAAGAGTCCGTATTTGCATCTGAAGGCCGTTTTCCATTCGTGACCTTTGGCCATTCGGACAAGAAAGAATCCTGACTTGAGATCGATCTTGGTGTAGACTTTGGCGGTTCTCAAGGCATGCTGAAGTTCCGTGATGAGCGGTATAGGGTGCCTAACGGGGATCGTCATCCTGTTGAGTGCTCTATAGTCCACTACTGGACGCAGGGGGTCATCGGGATCTTTTTTGTCGACGAACATGAGAGGGGCGCCGCACGAAGCTGTAGATTTGCGGATTCGACCCGACTTGAGCATCTTGTCCAGCCAGGGTTTCAGGGCCTCTAGTTCCCTGCCGCTCATGGCGAAGAGGGGCCCCCAGGATGGTGTTTTTCCTTCTTCCAGGTCAATCTTGTGATCCCAGGGTTGATGGTCTGGCATGCGTAAAGCAGCGGCTTCACTCATGATGGGGAGATAGCGCTTGAATTCGTCAGGGACCGCGGCGATCGCGGCGTCGATCCGGGTTTGAATACTGGCGACGGTTTCTGTGTGGGGGGGGGGGAGCCCTAGAACGATAGAGCTGGTGCAGTTCTTCTGGCAGTATTCCGTGGCGAACTTGATTTCCTGGGTTTTGTCAAAGAAGCAGGCTGGCTGGTGTTGTTGGAACCACCAGTGAGGGAGGATGATATCGCATTGGTCGTCCATTGTAGAAAGCTCGAAATTGAGGCGAGTGTAGTGGTCTTCTTGGTGCCGGAGAACGACGACCTCGGTGTAGTACCTGCCTCCCAGCGTGTCAACTTCTGAGTTGAAGCCCATGATAGTACGGATACGGGGTCGTTTGATCAAGGGGAGCTTCCAAACTTGGGCCTTGTGGAAGGACATGACGGGGATTGAGCTTCCCGGGTCTAGGAGGACTCGCACGTGGTGCTCTTGATCGTTGTAGAGCAGGGTCATTTGTACGATAGATCGTGGTCCCGATAGAGGTTCTGGGCATAGCTTCTTTCGGGGTTGTTGTTCTTGCTCATCGTCGAGGTTGAGGCGTTTCAAGGTGCAGACGACTGGGTGAACTGATTCTGAGGTGGCATCAAGGGCAGGCCGTGGCGGTCCACGTGATGCCTCGTGGCGGCCTTTTAAAAATCCGAGTCGGATTCGTTGTCGATATCCATTGTTTCTATGGCTCGGTGGATGACGTTGATTTTTGCTTTCTTGAACTGGACTTCATCTTCTTTGGCGAGGTCCTCATCCCCTCTTTCCTCACGGTCGCTGTTCTTCCTTTTGGTTGCGGCCGTTCGTGCTGGTTTCGTTTGGGACGGGGGCTGAGGCAAGTCCTTGTTGTTGTTGTCCTTTTTCGCAAAGCATTCCAAGGTGTGGTGGCTGTCCCAACCGCACCGCCAACAGGATACTCGGTTCCTTTTGCGCTGATCAATATCACTGGGATCGATATCCTTCAGGGCTTCCTGGACCGTGTTCTACTTCTTGTCCAGGGCCGGCCGGTCGGTTCTTGAGGATGGATTTCGGTCGGAACGGGAGCGTGAATCTTTGCCTTGGTGCTGGCCCGACTTCGAGTGCTCCGTCTTCGAAGTGGGCGTGTCTTTTCCCGACCGGTGCACGCCTGGATCCTGCATCATATTCTCGTAGACCTGGCCTGCTTCTTGCACAGCGGTGAGGAAATCGTCGTCGGAGTTGGGGACTCCTCCTCGGGTTTGATAGACCATCTTTATGATCTCGAGGGAAGGGCCCGGGAGATGTGACTCCGGAATGTGGTGCCGGACCATTGCACAACGTCGTTGAGGTCGAGCAAGTCGGTGATGTACTGCACGGTATCCCCTTGATACTTGAGTTCCATCATCTTCTTCGCGTTGCGGTGCTGCTCTGAGGGGTCCTTGAATCGGTCTTGGAGGACAGTGGCGTATCCCGTCCAGGTGTCGGCAAAGTTCATGCGCCGACCCTGTTTGATCCGTTGGTTGTGCCAGGATTGGGCCTTGTCCGTAAGGAGGGAGCCGACCCAGTTGATTCTATGAGCATCAGCGGCAAAGCTGGCTTCGTAGGCTTCGAGATAGGCCTCAACCTTGTACCACCAGGGTCGGAATTTCGAAAGATCCTTGCCGTACATAGGAAGGCGGCTTGTTGAGGTGGATGGGCATGGTTTGGACCATCATAGGTTGCCCCAGATTCTGGAGGAATCGATCGGCGTCGTTCTGAGGTTCGCCGAAGGTAGCGCGACGAGGGGGTCTTGGTGGCCCTGGGGGCCCACGATTTCCAGGGTGAGAGGGAAGTGATGTGGTATTAATACCGAAGGCGCCGGCTTGAGTAGCTTCATACTGCGCGTTGGCCTGTTCTGATTGCCAACGTGCTTGGACTCGCTGGATCGTTGCGTTACCCGTAGGGCTGGGCGCAGAGTTGAAGGATTGGGTGGCGGCGCTGGTGCTAGGGGGAGGTCGCGTAGCGGCTCGCTGTTCCAGGACACGTAGGACTGAGGCAGCATCGGGCGCCTTCTGTCCGGATTTCGCGAGCGTCTGTTGGATTCTGGCGATCCGTTCCTCAAGATCCGTTAGTTGCTGGGGTTCAACGAGCTTGGTGAGAATGTCGTTGATTTGGGAGTCCTTAGCGTTGGCCCAGTCTTCGACGCGGCCGAGGATAGACGAGTGGCGGGCGTTCCTCTCATCGAGGGTTTCAAGGGCCTGCTGGTGACGGAGGGAGATTTCCCGGAGGTGATCGATGGAAGCTGTTTGTGCAGGTGACAGAGATGAGCAAAGCGAAGCTCGGGGCCGATCATCCCTCGACGCTATCCCATGGCAACCTCAAAAAGCTTTCCCATGAACCCCCCACCAAGAAACGGAAATTAAACGCCACCTTTCTACTACACAACAAAAGGCAGAATTTTGGTCAGTCTCGATATATTAGCAATGTTGTCGGCAATAACGATACTAAAGGGAGGGACTATGAAGAAAACGAAGAGCAGGACGAGGAGCAGGACGAGGAGCAGGACGAGGAGCAGGACGAGCAGGACGAGGAGCAGGACGAGGAGCAGGACGAGCAGGACGAGGAGCAGGACCAAGGGCAAGGCTCACGTAGCCAAGGTGAAGATGACGGTCAATTGAATCCTATGCTATCTACAGGCCAATACATTACGGCCCTTCCGGCCTTATCCTTTCCTCCTCTTCGGTCCACTGAATAAGGTACCTGGAGTGACCGCCTGCTGCCCGGCATTGCTTGACTGGCTGCCCCCCTCGTCAGGCAGAGAAGCGCAGCTGGCATCTGACTGCATCAAGTTCCCCAAATCCTGGGAAAGCCCGGTCGCCTCGGAAAGCGGTGGGACATCAAATTCTAACTCCGACGGCAACTGATTGATGGCAGAACAGATGTTCTCGAAATGCTTGGGCATCCATGTGTCGTAGACGTTCTTGGTGAATCGGTACGCTGTCCACTTCTCCTTGCCGTCTAACTCAGTAAAGACAAAATTTCCTGCAGCGCGGAAGGCATTCACGGCGGAAATATCTCAGGCTCGGAAGATCATGAGGATGGTAGAAGGATACGATGGGCTTCTCTGCTTTTTACCCCTTGGGTTTGGTAGTGGGTTCACGTTAAGAGCTTTGAAGAGGTTTTCGAACAAAGGCCTCGAGACCTTCCGTGCCACCATTGCTCGGTATGAAAGCCTAATGTTGTTGAGTGAGGTGGGCAATGAGTTTCTACTTTCTGTTTGGGGTGAAGGAGAGTTCAAACAAAGATTGTTCCAAAGGAGACAGCTTGGCGAACTGCAAAACCTACCCAACGAAGACCTCATTAAGTTTCTGACGCCCATTCAGCCCGAGGATGGTATATAGGGTAGTCTCATAAGGCTGGACATTGCGTTCAAAATAAGCAGTAGCAACCGTAGCTGTATGATTATTTTTTTTCTGCCAGTTTTTGTTCTTAATTAAGTTCCCCGTGGTACAGAGAGCAGGACTCGAATCCCGAACACGCCAATCAGCACTGCGAATCTTGTAGGATAGGTGCCATAAACACCATCGTGCACGTAATTGATCCATAGAATCGCGCAATGAAAAGATGCCCAGGCAATAACAATGCCCCTAGGTTTGCGCTCTTTGTGATGTACTTCACATTGAATACTGTATTGATTGATAAGTGGTACTTCCCGTCTTCAAATTCTTGAACGAGATCCTCTGTATGCACTTTCAGGGGAGTGGATTTGGTGTAACTGCAATGCTTTGATCTTGAGCGCGACGGGAGGTCTACCTTATTTTAGAGAAATTTTCGCAAAACGACCGATCGTGGGCTAACAGACTTTGCGCTGAATTTTGAGCCCACATGTTAATGACAGATAAGATAAGCTGGGTCGCTGAAAGTCATGCCCGAAGCGGTTAAGTAGTCTAGATATAGCCCGCCTCCAAATGTTGAAGGCATCCACAAGCGGGCCGGAACCTTCTCGCGCGACCGAAAAAAGGCGACTGCCCTGCCAGCGCAATGGAACTGGCAGCCACATTTACAGTAAAGGCTGAGGAGAGGCCTTCCATATATGTCCCAACGCCTTTCCTTTGCGGGCTTGGCGCCCTGGGCCTCTCAATCACCTACGCCCAACGATGTACCCAGCGCGATATTGACGAGTCTTCTGCTTGCAAGACAGCTGTGTTGTCCGTTACTTATGGTAAGTAGTTCTCGTCTGTCGAGCAACTGCCCCAGTTTCAACTGCTGATTTACTGTATCTACAGTCCCGCGAACATAAGCTGTCCGCTCGCGAAGCCTGCGAGCCTTTTCCCACCATCGAACATTTGTATGATTAGCTGCCGAGAGAGCTGAGCCTGGCGGACTCTGCAATGCGACTCCTGGAGCGTGACGATACCGGCGGGATCCATCTGACGGAGGACCTCCCCAACAACAAAATTCCACTGTATGCGATACTTTCACACACATGGGGTCCCGAAGAAGTCCTCTTCGGAGATATGAAGGACGGTACAGGCAAGAACAAAGCAAGCTACACTAAGATTCGTTTTTGCGGAGACCAAGCCTGGCGCGATGGGTTGAAATTCTTCTGGGTCGACACATGCTGCATCGACAAGTCTGACAGCGTCGAGTTTCAGCACGCTCTCAACTCCATGTTCCACTGGTACCGCAGCGCGGTGAAATGCTACGTGTATCTAGCAGACGTCTCAACCCATCAGCACGGCGACGGCCCCGGTTGGCAGCCGGCCTTTCGAAAGAGCAGATGGTTTTCCCGAGGATGGACCCTCCAAGAGCTCATTGCCCCACCGATCGTCGAATTCTTCTCTAAAGAAGGCCAGCGACTGGGAGATAAGGAGTCTCTGGAACAAGAAATCCACGATATTACCGGAATTCCTCCAAAAGCCTTCCAAGGTGTCCCCCTTTCTGATTTCAGCGTCGCCGAACGAATGCAATGGATCGAGAAGCGTGACACAAAATACGAGGAAGATAAGGTGTACTCTCTATTCGGCATCTTCGATGTGCACATGCCGGTTCTCTACGGCGAAGGAAGGCAGAAAGCATTGAAGCGGCTGCAGGACAAGGTTCACGAGGATTACCTCTGTCTAGCAAAGCTGTGGCCCGCAGACCCGCGTGACCCGCACGTCGAAAAGAAGCGGATCGAGCTGGCGAAGGGTGGTCTGCTGGCTGATGCTTACCGCTGGGTCTTCGACAACCCCGACTTCAACCGATGGCGCCAGCTGCGGGAGAGTCGCTTGCTCTGGATCAAGGGAGATCCAGGCAAAGGCAAGACCATGTTACTATGCGGTATCATCGACGAGCTAGAGCGGCGTGTTATCGCTGACGGCGGCAACTTGGCGTATTTCTTCTGCCAAGCTACCGACTCGCGCNATGCGGTATCATCGACGAGCTAGAGCGGCGTGTTATCGCTGACGGCGGCAACTTGGCGTATTTCTTCTGCCAAGCTACCGACTCGCGCATCAATAACGCAACTGCCGTGCTACGAGGCTTAATCTACCTACTTGTCCACCGGCAACCACGCCTGCTCTCACATCTACCGGAGAACACATACCCCTCCGATGACACAATGGCATGGATCGTCCTGTCTAAGGTTTTATGCGAGATGCTAGAAGACCCGAACTTGAAGGTCACCTATCTGGTGATTGATGCTCTGGACGAATGTGTAACAGACCAAGCGCAGCTTCTCAAGTTGATCGTCCAAATATCATCTGTGTCTGCTCGTATCAAGTGGCTTGTATCTAGTCGCAACGAGGTGCAAATCGAAGAACAGTTGGCGACCGTCGCGCAGCAGTCCAGACTCAGCCTTGAACTAAACGCCGAATTCGTCACCACTGCCGTCAATACATATATCCGCCACAAAGTCCTTCACTTGTCGCGGCAGAAACAGTACGACAATACAATGCAGACGGTTGTATATAATTATCTCTCTTCTAACGCGGATGGGACTTTTCTCTGGGTGGCCTTAGTCTGCCAAGTACTTGCGGACCCGAGAGTTCAGAAGTGGCAGACACTAAAAAAGTTACGGGCATTTCCCCCCGGATTGGATTCCCTGTATGCGCGGATGATGGAGCAGATTATTCAGTCCGATGATGCGGATTTGTGCAGGCAAATTCTTGCCATCTCCTCTATTGTTCGCCGACCCATCAGCCTTCAAGAACTGACCACTCTCGTCGAGATGTCAGACGATATCTCAGATGATCCGCAGTCCCTGGAAAAGCTTATAGGGCTTTGCGGCTCGTTTTTGACTCTTCGAGACCAGACTGTTTATTTCGTCCACCAATCAGCCAAGGACTTTNGCCTTCAAGAACTGACCACTCTCGTCGAGATGTCAGACGATATCTCAGATGATCCGCAGTCCCTGGAAAAGCTTATAGGGCTTTGCGGCTCGTTTTTGACTCTTCGAGACCAGACTGTTTATTTCGTCCACCAATCAGCCAAGGACTTTTTACTTGGCAATGCCTCTGATAAAGTTGGCAACCAAGCTTTTCAGGAGGCGTTCAAGTGGATTTTTCCTTCTGGGAAAGAAGATGTGAACTATACCATCTTCTCGAGGTCACTTGATGCTATGACTACAACACTGCAACGCGACATATACGGCTTAAGGGCACCGGGATTTCCAAGCGACAAGGTCCAAGTACCAAATCCGGACCCGCTAGCGACGGTACGGTACTCGTGCGTCTACTGGGTTGATCACCTGTGCGACTTGGTTTCCAGTACGAACACAGACCGGAATGATCTTTTACAGGACAACGGGGTTGTTTATACCTTCCTCAAGATGAAGTACCTTTACTGGCTGGAAGCTCTAAGTCTACTCCAAGCTATATGCCTGCGGGCGTTGTTGCTATTAGAAAGCTCGAGGGCCTGCTAGTAAGTATAAGTCTAACTCCGCACTGGGAACTCGGTCTAACTTAAAGATATAGGGAGGCAATAATCAATGGCAATTAACAAAACTTGTTCGGGATGCTCACCGATTTATTCTATCTTATAGATGGATAATAGAGCAAGCTCCGCTTCAAGCTTATATATCAGCGCTCGTGTTTGCTCCGTCCAGCAGCTTAATAAAGAGCAACTTCAAAGCAGAAGAACCTGACTGGATTCGAAGTAAGNTTATAGATGGATAATAGAGCAAGCTCCGCTTCAAGCTTATATATCAGCGCTCGTGTTTGCTCCGTCCAGCAGCTTAATAAAGAGCAACTTCAAAGCAGAAGAACCTGACTGGATTCGAAGTAAGCCGGCTATAGAATCAGATTGGAATGCATGCCTCCAAACTTTGGAAGGCCATAGTGATGAGGTTTGGTCAGTGGCATTTTCGCCCGATGGCCAGCGGCTCGCATCCGGTGCGGGCGATCGTACTATCAAGATCTGGAATGCGGCGTTGGGGAGCTGTGTCCAAACCTTGGAAGGCCATAGCGGTGGGGTTTGGTCAGTGGCATTTTCGCCCGATGGCCAGCGGCTCGCATCCGGTGCACGCGATGGTACTATTAAGATCTGGAATGCGGCGTTGGGAAGCTGTGTCCAAACCTTGGAAGGCCATAGCGGTTGGGTTCACTCAGTGGCATTTTCGCCCGATGGCCAGCGGCTCGCATCCGGTGCACGCGATCGTACTATTAAGATCTGGAATGCGGCGTTGGGGAGCTGTGTCCAAACCTTGGAAGGCCATAGCGGTTGGGTTTTCTCAGTGGCATTTTCGCCCGATGGCCAGCGGCTCGCATCCGGTGCGGGCGATGGTACTATCAAGATCTGGAATGCGGCGTCGGGGAGCTGCGTCCAAACGATTAATATCGGCACTATAGTAAACTACATATCGTTTGACTATACTAACCGCTATTTACTTACCAACGTTGGACGTATTGATATAGCTACAATGACTACCGAAAGCCAAATTGTGCTCGATAATCCAGAGAGACGTAGCTATGGCTTGGGACCGGATGGGTCTTGGATTACTTGCAATGGCCAGAATGTACTCTGGCTGCCACCAGAACGCCGATCGTTTTGCTCTGTCTTCCAAGAACGGATAATATTCATTGGTAGCGCAACGGGACAGGTTTCATTTATCGGTTTCTCGCGAGACATATAATGTATTCTAAGTCTCTTCCAACTACTTTCCCTCTATTTCATTTTTCTAGCGTGCCACCAGAAGGGTATGGGAGGATAGGTGATACGGATTATTTTCATATATGTAGAGTAGTGCATCACAAACAGCAATTGAGCGATGAGATAAGGATAAGATAGGGAAGTGAGTCTGCCCAGATGGATTACATCAATCCATCTGCGCGCGGCTCACACTCTTCTTAATCTTTCCTTCATCATTACGCTTTACATAGGAATAATATCATTGCTTTTGCACATCACTTGCAGGGTTGTTCTTTGAGGCGAAAGCAGTCCATATTAATAGGCTAATTTATAAGAATCTTACAAATTCTAGCATCTTCTACTAATATTGAGATAATGTTCTATTACGAGGAGGCAAGACTATTCCATCCCTTCATTCTCCTTTTGCGAGTGCCTGCGCGGATCAGATACTAATACCGGATTGGTATCGCTGGTGTCATCACATGTCAGATCACCTAACCTGTGCGGGCCTTCGGTCAGATCAATACTGGATTGACCCGCCCATTCGGTCGCAACCTGTTACGAACTTAAAACGAACACACGGGCCAATTACACTGACGAGACACAACAGGCAGGGCAGTATAACCTCAAACCAACAAGACTGCAGGGGAAGCAGGCTCACGCTGACAAAGACAGGCTCACGAAGAGTGAGCCCAGCAAAACACCAGTGAACCATGGTGAGCCAGGACTGCGAGACCACAAAACAGCATCGTCAGGATTAGTATAAAGGGACGACTGGAGAAGCTCAGATTGTCAGATAGTTCGACAGTAGTCAATAGACTATCGTTATTAGAGACACGTATAACGATACTTGTTGTGAACCCTTTGGCTTCACTGAACTGCACTTGATATTCAGCTATCCCACTTAGGCAGATCAAGACTGCCGTTCGTCACACAACCCCACTTATGTAGGTCCTGTAGATTAGATAAGGCTCGCATGCTTCTTTTAAGGTTATCTGTTGGTGGGTTCGTGCCCTGCCCAGACCACACCATTTCTAGCCTTCCAGCCTCGCCAGTCTCTCATCCTCTCGATAGCACACACACTCAATCAACCTCATATAACCGCTTGATTTCGTTGTTCGTGATCTCACAGGTTATGAGCCCTCTCAGACCTTCCCTGTGATCGCATCGCAATCAAGTAGTCGTCTTCATCACGGCATTTGCAACACCGGGTCTTAAGCTCACGACTCGCGACCTTCGAATGAACTCGATCGACTCGCGACCTTCACCAAGCTCACCCAACAGCTACCCCGCCCATGAAGATTCTGGCTAACACTTGTTGCCTTACCTCCCTTCCTCAGCGATCAACAAGTCAAGCGACTCAATCTCATTCAAATCAACCAGCGCTTAGTCTAGCGACTCGCGCCAACCTTCTACAGACAAGCGACACCCTCATCACTGCCGCCATCATGTCTTTGACCACGTCCTCCCTCGTTTACCTCGAGGGCGAGCGCAACATTGATGACTGGGAACAAGGACTCGAGGCTGAACTCGACTGCCTTGGCCTCACCGATTACATCTTTGGCACCGTCGTTGAGCCCGACCAAGTCGCCAAACCTCATGCCCACAAGACCTGGTTTACCCAGCGCGCCAACGCCATGAAGATCCTGTTGGCGACTCTCAAGAACCAGGCTGTCATCACCACCCTCACGATCAACGGTTGGGACAGAAAGAACAAGGATCCCAAGGTCTTGTATGACCTTATCCAGTCTTGCATTGCCCGTGTCACCAACGAAGCTCGTAGCGAAGTTCTCGCCGAGTTCTTGGCCATCAAGCGTGCCAACTTCGACACCATGGCTTCCTTTCTTAACCGCTACACCCTCCTGCGCAAGCGCGTTCAAGATGCAAAGTTCGAGATGACTGACGACTTCGAGGTTACCCTTCTCTTCAACGCTGTTAAGCATCACTACCCTGTTGACGCCAGACACTGGGCTGCCTCCCTCGAGGACAAGACCCTTACAGTCGGTGGTCTATTGGCCAAGCTTAGCAACATCGGTAACGCAGAATCACGTACCTCCAGCATTAACGTCAACATTCAGAAGTCGACCAACGGTAACAGCAACAGCAATACTGGCGGTGGCTCATCAGACAACAAAGGCAGCAAGAAGGAGGACAAGAGAGTCGACTGCCCCAAGTGCAACAAGAAGATGTATCCCTCCCAGAAGCACATGGCTTGCGGTCATCACATTACAGCCAAGGCAGATATCTGCTGGTTCTGCAACCCCGACAAGGCTCCCGATACCTGGAGACCCAAGAAGGATGTCATCGCGAAGAAGGCTGGCACTGCCGCAGGCACCCCAGTCGCTGGCACCAGTGCTTTGGGCAACAATGCCTCTGCCAACCTTACTACCCCGGCTACCGCTGCTCACAACTCTGCCTTGTTGTATGGAGGTGGACTGTTCATGGGCATGAGCGGTATTGGCGCTGGCAGTATGGATTTTTGCTAGAGCCCCTAGCAGACGCGATTCAGCGTGTTGACAGTACTCAGACTGGTCAATCAAACGATTCTAATCAACTTCAACTTCAACACGCTCACAGTAATCTTGCTAAAGTCCAACAGGCTCAAAGGCAACAACAACAACAACCAGATGGTCTTCGTGACCTCGTCATCTACGATTCAGGCTGTGCTTCCAACATCTTCAACCACCTCAAATGGTTTACAGATCTATAGCCTCTTCCCCACCCCATTGTACACACAGTCGGCAATGGAAGCTCGACCTATGCCTACCATATAGGCACCGTTGAGCTCTATATGGCCACCCTCAACAACATTAACGTCAGGGTCAGAATCAAGAACTGTACCTACAATCCTTCTACCCCAGCAAATCTACCCACAACCAAGGGTCTTCTTGACAACGGCATTGCATGGGATATGCGTACCAACCAGATTACAGCACACGGCAAGGTTACGATTCAATGTAAATGGGTCAACAGCCTCCCGGTCCTTCCAGTATACGCCCAGCAAGACTTCCCTCAAGACACTCGCCACGCCATGATGGCTTCAATCAACTACTCAACAATGCACCGCCGCCTTATGCACGCAGGCAGGGACCAGGTTCTCAAAGCTTGTGAAGCGGCTGGCATCAAACTAAGCAATACCCAAGAACATTTCTGTGAAGCATGCGTCAAAGCCAAGGCTCACGATGTTATCCCCAAGATTGCCAACAAAACCACGACTCAACCCATGGCATACATCCACGTTGACGTCGTCTCCCATACCCTCCCTGGTCATAAAGGCTACAAGTACATGATTCACTTCATCGACGAGGTGACTGGATTCCACTGGGCGAGGTTTATGGTTAATAAAGGCGATGCATTCATTCAAATCAAAGAGTTCAAGAAATGGGCTGAGCTTCAAAGCGGTGGGCTCAAGATCAGAGCGTTTGGTCTCGATGGAGGTCCAGAGTTTGGCTTCAGCACCAAGGAATTCTAGCGCAGTAAACTCGTTGACTGGGCACGCACAGAAGGAGTTGAGCTTCTCAAATCAACACCCCATACTCCCTGGATGCAGGGAAAGATCGAGAGAGCTGGCGCCATAATTATGCAGCGCACCAGAGCTTTGATGATAGATCTGGGTATTCCAGAGCATCTCTAGCCTTTTGTGGCCGCTCACGTCGTCAGAGTCCTCAACCTTCTACCCTCAAAAGCTTCTAATGGTCGAAGCCCATGGGAGTTGCTTGCAGAAGCCGCTAACTTCCCAGACGAGATCAAGAAGCCATACATCAAGCACTTGAGGTCTTACTTCTGCACTGCTTATTACTTCATCAAGCCAGAAAAGAGGCCACAAGGCGATAAATTTCGTGCCAGAGCTCAGAAAAGCTATTTCATTGGCTTTGATGACCTTCATGGCCGCATCGTCTTTATCTGGAATCCTCACACTGGTGAAATTATTCGAGCTAGTGCGGTAACGTACCTTGAGGAGGATCCAGTCGGCCAGAAGGAACCAGTCCGTGATAGTAACGGCAATATCGTTGAGCATCACGTCATCTTCTCTGATCAGACTGTCGATGAGATCAACAGAGTTGCAGACAGCGGTCACCAGATCTGGATCAAAGTCGACGGCAAAGTCCCACAGCCTCGTTCACAACAACAGAAGGCGGTTATGCCTCCTCCCCAGCACATCGTCAAGAAGCCATGGGAGGCAACCGTTACACTGCCACTGTCTCCAGAAGCAACTCCAGCACCCGCGGTAACCCCAGTGCCTTCAACCGCTCCAGTGCCCCAGAACCCTCCAGTTCTCCCAGCACAACCGCCAGTCGCTCCAGACCCTCAGAGCTCACCAGATCCCCAGGGCCCTCTAGCAACCCAGGGTGCTCCAGATTCCCCTCCTCGACTAGAGACTTCAGTCTCCCAGTCACCGAGTCCAGTCTCTGAGTCCCCAGGAGTCATAGATTCCATCGAGGATGACGACTGTTGGAGCACATGAGTGGGCACAGGGAATTTGGGGCAGAAGATCGGCAAGAGAATTCCTTGATTTATTGACTTAAGAGAGAGAGAGAGAGAGAACAGAGCAGTGAGGACGAAGTCCGACATGGTTTATATACAGGGTGGCTATGTGTGGATCGTATCCACTTAGACAGAAACGCCAAAGAATGTGATGGCTTCAACAACGACCTTCTTGATCTCGAGGACCTAGATGAGGAGGATCCCAGACCCCGTGACCGTCGCGACTCTTCTGATGGAGATAATGAGCTAACTGTATACACTGCACCAGGCACTCCTTTGCCCAGTACTCTACAACAGCCCGCATCGGCGGCACGGGTCCCTCCCATAGGCACACCAAACCCCAACCGCACTCGACAATATACCCCCTCATTGAATACCCGAGTGAGCAAGTTGCAACTGCAACCATCAACACGTCTGCAGACCCAGTCTTCGACCCAACAACCTGCCCAGGCACAGCCAGCACAAGGAAGCCAACCCTCTGAGTCTGATGCACACGCATCACACTCAGAGGTAAGTGAAGGCAGACCTCGTCGCTCTACGGCCAAACCAGCAGATTACAAGTATGGTCTTCAGAAGGTTAAAGACAGTATGGGCAACACGATTCAAGAGTCGGTTACACTACCCAACAACTTCCATAATACAACAGAGGGACGGCTGGTTAGACGAAATCACGTATACTGCCTTACGGCCGTCAAAGTCAATCACGATATGCTCTGTCTTACCGCAGCAAAGGCACAACGGTTTATCCCCAAGAACTACCGTCAAGCACGCAAGCAAGCCAACTTCGAGATATACTGGCTGCCAGCCATGAAGAAGCAAGTCCAGGCTCTCGAGGACAGAGGAGTCTATACCCTCGTGCCCAGAACCTCTGATATGGATGTTCTCCCTGGCAAATGGGTATACGACGAGAAGCTCGATATCGATACAAAAGACTGGCGTGCCAGAGCAAGATGGGTAGTCTGCGGCAATTACGAACAAGGCAACTGGGCTGTGCAAGACATCTACGCGGCGGTGGCACACTCTGTGAGTGTGAGGCTCTTCCTGGCCATCATGGCCTTGAACAATTACGAATGCTACCAGTTCGATTTCGATACTGCCTTCCTCAATGCCCCCATCCCCGACAACACCCAGTATTACGTCGAGCAACCGACGGCTCTCGAGAAGCCCATACTCGGTTACAGCAAAGAAGACGTGGTCTGCCAGCTCACCAAGGCCTTGTACGGTCTCAAACGTTCCCCACTTTACTGGTTTGAAACCCTCCTTCCAGTCCTCAAAGACACTGGATTCGTGCCTGTCTCTGCAGACTCTCGTCTCCTTACCAACAGAGCTCTGGGTGCACTGCTCGTCCTTTACGTTGGCGACCTTCTCGTTGCCGCGCCAACTGCAGCCATCGTCAACCGGGTCAAAGAGCAACTGGCCAGCCATTTCAAACTCAAGGAACTGGGAGAGGTGCGCACCTTCCTGGGTTACGACATCGTGAGAGATCGCCAGACTCGTACAGTCTTTATATCCCAACAGCGATACACTATGTCAGTCATCGCCAAGTTCAACGACGGCAAAACGAAGCTCCACGGCGTCAAAACACCATGGCCACCGGATTATAAGGTCTATGGGGGTGTTGACGTGTCTGGAGAGGAGGCCAAATCCTACCCCAAGAAGACTGGCTCATTGAACTGGATATCAATGAGCACACGGCCAGATATCTCGTTTACCGTCAGCAAGCTATCAGAGGCTAACAAGAAGCCCACCGATCGTCACCTTGTCGTCATGAAGCACCTCTGGAGATATCTATCTGAATACCCAGACTTGGGTATCGTCTTGGGAGGCATGCTCTCCCCCTCGATGGCGCCGTCCTTCCACGCTTGTGCGGATGCTTCCTTTGCAGATGACATACCAACAAGGAAGAGTACTGCTGGCCATGTCGTGTTCTTTACCTGTGGCCCCATCCTCTGGAAGTCTAAACGACAGGATCTCGTCACAACGAGCACGACAGAAGCAGAATTTACCAATTTGGTGCCCACGGCAAAGGCTCTAGACTGGGTGGGCGGTATGCTCGATGATTTGAACGTGGATCTGGGCCTTCAGAAGGTCAATAGAATACTCTACACAGACAGCAGCAACGCCAAGGACAGGGTATTAAACCCCAACATGCCAGCAAGGAACCGGTATATCGATATACGATACAAATGGCTCATTCAAGAGGTCGTAGACAGGAAGGCATTCACAATCGAGCATTTGCCGGGCGAGGAGATGCCAGCTGATGGCCTCACGAAGCCACTCAAGCCGGATAAACACGCAAAATTCGTGAAGTTGGTCGGTATGGTTCAAAAGAAGATTCCCTGGGCTTGATCAACACCAGAAAGATTATCACCATGTAAATAGTAAACAAAGGACAAGACACTTTTATGGCGGTCTTCCAGTCTATGGGGGTGTGTTGGTGGGTCCGTGCCCTGCCCAGACCACACCGTTTCTAGCCTTCCAGCCTCGCCAGTCTCTCATCCTCTCCATAGCACACACACTCAATCAACCTCATACAATCGCTTGATTTCGTTGTTCGTGATCTCACAAAAAGCGTTTATACTTTTATACATACGTTTTACTACTTTGTTTCTACTTTAACGATGGCTATCGCGAGAACCGGGGAAACATAACCATAGTGTGAAGGGAGAAGGTCCCTTTAACCACAAGGGTCTGCTCAGCCGGACCATCATTCACCTTACGATGATGGAATTTCTGCAATGTTGTCCGGATGGTGCCAAGAATATTCGCATACTTGGTACCCGAGTCCCTGAGAGGGAAATCAGAGCTGCGAAAAAGTACATGGAGTCCCATTCTGCTGAGTTCACCAACCTGCCCAGTGCTGAACGCTTAGTCAAACACAAGTTTTCAAACATGTTAGCCCTGAACTACGAAGACGTGAAAGCCTCTCGTCTCGATAGGATGCAGATATACAGATTAGAAACTTTACCGGTAGTTTAACCGAATAGAGGCCTTCAGATTGCACTATACAGCAAGAATTAAGATGAGCCTAGCTACTCCATTCCGACACAGTAGCCAAGGACGACAGCGTGTCAGGATGCTCAGGCCCAAGGACTCGCTGCCGAGCCTCAACACAGTCTTGCATCAGTAGCCAAGGACGACAGCGTGTCAGGATGCTCAGGCCCAAGGACTCGCTGCCGAGCCTCAACACAGTCTTGCATCAACGCTAGGGCATCTTCATGTCGACCTTGACTATTCCACGTGAAAGCAAGGTTGGCCATGCTCGTCAGCGTGTCTGGGTGGTCGGCCCCGAGCTTCGTCTTGCTCATCTCCATCACCTGCACAAACAGCTTCTCGGCCTCCTCCCACCGGCCCTGGTTCCAAAGCGTCGACGCCAGGTTGCCCATGCTCTTCAGCGTGTCTGGGTGGTCGGCCCCGAGCTTCGTCTTGAAAGTCTCTATCACCTGCACATCCAGCTTCTCGGCCTTCTCCCACCGGCCTTGGTTCCTATACGTCGACGCCAGGTTGGCCATGCTCGTCAGCGTATCTGGGTGGTCGGCCCCGAGCTTCGTCTTGCTCATCTCCATCACCTGCACCTCCAGCTTCTCGGCCTCCTTCCACCGGCCTTGGTTCCTATACGTCGACGCCAGGTTGGCCATGCTCGTCAGCGTGTCTGGGTGGTCGGCCCCGAGCTTCGTCTTGCTCATCTCCATCACCTGCACATCCAGCTTCTCGGCCTCCTTCCACCGGCCTTGGTTCCAAAGCGTCGACGCCAGGTTGGCCATGCTCTTCAGCGTGTCTGGGTGGTCGGCCCCGAGCTTCGTCTTGCTCATCTCCATTACCTGCACCTCCAGCTTCTCGGCCTCGTCCCACCGGCCTTGGTTCCTGTACGTCGACGCCAGGTTGGCCATGCTCGTCAGCGTGTTTGGGTGGTCGGCCCCGAGTTTCGTTTTGAAAGTCTCCATCACCTGCACATCCAGCTTCTCGGCCTTCTCCCACCGGCCCTGGTTCCAAAGCGTCGACGCCAGGTTGGCCATGCTCGTCAGCGTGTCTGGGTGGTCGGCCCCGAGCTTCGTCTTGCTCGTCTCCATTACCTGCACCCCCAGCTTCTCGGCCTCCTTCCACCGGCCTTGGTTCCTATACGTCGACGCCAGGTTGGCAATGCTCGTCAGCGTCGAGGGATGATCGGCCCCGAGCTTCGCCTTGCTCGTCTCCATCACCTGCACCTCTAGCTTCTCGGCCTCCTTCCATAGTCCTCTATTTCGAAATACTGATGCAAGCAATGACGTACTTGAGAGAGTCGCCACATCGTCCTTTCCCAACCTCCTCTCGCGTACTTTCCTCGCCTTGCCTAGCATCTGCTGTGCATCTTCATATCTCCCTTGCGACCACGCGTACCATCCCCCGTTGTGCAAAAGAATCGCCCATGACTCGACCGTATTCTCGCTAGGTCGATAATCCGAGGCCACTCGGGCGTGCGCAAAGAGGGTCCGACACATGGCCCAGTTCTCGAACTGGCCCGTTGGGAATGAAGCTGCCATCCGCTCGATGTACTGCTGCCTGAACGTCTCCTCTTGCCCAAACGTTTCTAGCCACCTCCTAGTCGACAGCTGCACGAGCCCGTGCATCTCAAACTTGTCCTCTGTCTCGTCCGCGGTGATGAGATAGTAGTCCCTTAGCATTGCCACATCATCTTCGAAGCTAGCATTATTTGTGTTACTGTCCGCGCTCTGGCTGCTATCGTCCGACTCTACGTCTGCGACATCGTCTAGACCTATTGCTTGCATTCCGTCCTGGGCAATTCTCGAAGGGTTGAGCACCCATCCAGGGATGCCTTGTCGGTCAAAGAAGCTCATAAGCGACAGCAGATTCGCCGCAGAGGGCTGCTTGGACCGGATGTAGTCAAAGGATATCTGCCACGTCGTAAGTATCGCGTTAGACGCCCCTCCTTCCCGCCGCAGGTCCCCACCATCATATTGCAGAAGCTTTCTCCGATTCCGCTCGCTCTTTCGGAACTCGTCTAGGTACTTCTTGGGCGAGCTCCGTGGCGACATTCTCTGAATGTAAGCCGCCGCCTGGCTGATGGCAAGCGGCACAAGGTCGAGCGCCCGCACGAGATCCACCGCCATATCAGTATCCGAGAGCGATCCCAGCTTCTTCTCCAGGAGCAACAGAGCATCACTCTGCGCCATTGGCCCGATCTCGATTGTATTCTTGTACCCCCCTAATAGCCTAGAAGCTAGATACTTATCACGTGTTGTGACGAGAAGAGACCCGTTTGGGCTCTGCGGAAGATAGTCAGCTAGCGGACGTCGTTCAGGGTTATTGCTAGCGTCGAAGAATACGCCGTAGTCGTCGGCACTGTCAAGGACCATAACCCACTTGCCGTTCCGTTCGTTGCACAGCCAGCCGTAGACAAGCTGTATGATGTTGGCCTTGGGGTCGTCCCGACCGGGCAGCTCAGCGGCGTCGGCAATCGCCCGGAAGCCCTCATCGACCCGCGCCTGCGTGCCGGCATGGACCCAGAACACCCACGTGTCTGGGTGCCGCGCGGCGATCCGGTGGGCGAACTCGATGGCCAGCTGGGACTTGCCGACACCCCCCAGGCCTACGAGCGCAACCCGAGCAGCCGGCTTCGAACATAGCTGGTCAATCTGGTCGAGAATGTCTCCGCGGTTGACGAAGTCGGGGTCGCGGGAGAAGGGGATGGTCGCGGACCGTCGCGGCGGCGTTTCCAGTCGCTCTAAGAACGTCAGCGGGGTGTCCCTCGGCTCGAGCGGCGGTAATCTTACCCGGCGGCAGGTGGAATTGGAAAGATCTATATAAGACTCGGGGTAAAACTGTAATTAAAACCTAGAGAGCGTACTAACTTTCATGCCAAGCTTGTGATGTCGCTTGCTCCGGTCGAAGCAGTTCACTGCTCCCAAATCTTCTCCGTACCACCTCCTGTGAATCCTTCTCGAAGATATTCAGATAACGAATCGCAATCTTGTAAGGACCGGAGTACCTCTCGCTGAATTTCGCAATGTCAGAATGGTCAGCGGGAAAGCCGAACTTCTTCTCTTTGCTGTCTGGCAGCTGGAGCATCGCGGATTCGGATGTCACAGCTGTTCTGAACTGGCCGCTTCTTCCAAATCGCCCTGAGGCCACGTCCTGTGTTGGATGAGTAAGTATAAAGAAGAACGAGATAAGGATCAACAAAGAAACAGAAAAACGGACAAGAAAGGGGAAAGAACAACAGACGAGAGGTATGTTTGCACAAAGGCAATGAGCGGAGGAGAAATTTGGATGTGTTAGAGGGCAAGAGAATAAACCAATTGGGGGTCGAGAAATGACACATGAGAAAAAGCCACCCCCTACGCTTCGCAAGTACTCATAGACGCCAGTTGTCACTTACCCGCTCAAGCTCCCTTGTTTGGCCAAGCTCATAGAAACTCACTAACTCATAGTCATGGCAAAGATTCCTGAATCTGTCCAGCTGGGTCTTCAATGATGGCGAATGCACTTGGAGCTGCTTCACAAGTTCCTCCCGTGGATGATTCGTGTGAATAGCTCTAAGCATGTCCAGCATGTCGTCTACCCAGAGTCCCCTATGGGGAACGCCCAGGAAAAAGATGCCGTAGGTGGCTTTGCTCAAAGCTTCCATGTCCGGATTGGTATCACGGGTCAACTTGGCATGGACAAGGGCCTGAAGTAACAGATACGTGCCATGTCAATCCATGTACATGGTAAAAGTTTTTTCAACGGTATGTATGACGAACCTCGGCAAGTATGATGCCCCCAAAGCTGTGACAAATGAACACGATCGGCCTCTGGCGCAACTGCAACATAATTTGGTCAGTAGCAGGGACGAGAAAAAGTGGCATGAGGTGCTTCAGAAAGATGTTTTCCAAGTTCTCACCTCCTCCGAGTCTCTGGCAATGATAATCTCTTCCAAGAAATGGCTTCGGTAGTCATCTACTTTCTCAACACCTCGTTTCAACAGCTGTGAGCTGTAGCCGTATGTCATTGTTCGGCAGCGGGGCATATCTTCCGACAAAAAGTCACGGAGCCACATCTCGGGGCTTGTTCGGCTCCTCCAGGAGCCATATGCATGTCCACCCAGACCGGTAATGGCGATGATACTGTGTGGAAGTTATCCACGTTAGCACGCGCTTGCCCAGCTAGAAGCCGAAAGGACCGGAGGCGGTGAGAGTACGACTTACTCGACAGTAACACTCTGATCAGAAGGCGTGGGGTATAGTTGTGTGAGGCCAGCGAAATGGAGATCAAAATAGATAATGACCCTCTTGCCGTTCACCCTCTTCAGGATTGGTAGGCTAGACTCTCGGTTGTTGAGGACCTCCTTCAAGAACTCGGGTTCTGTTGGTGAAAATTCAACCAGGGCATTGACGGTGTAACTGGAAACAGTACAGGAGGGTATGATCTGAATGTCCGGCTCGATTTGCCCGCGCTCGTGATCCTGAAACTTGTCCTGGATGAACTCGAAGAGAAACGCTTCTGCATCCTGCTGAATTGAGTTTCCGGCATCGCTGTTTGCTGGAATGCCAGAAACCCGGAACACATTCGGTCGACTTAATGACATGGCGACCTGGATACACAGCCAAGTTCCAGACTGAATGTGTTCGAGGCAAGACTGGGACCGGTTGCGACAATGACGAGAGTGGGTGCAGGTTGTCGTCGTGGTGCTACAGGCAAAAGGTAGGTACTGATAGACATAGGGAGTGATGGAATGTCCGCACAGAGCTCATACGACTACCGAGGACGTTTGGTGTTGATGCGGAGCTACAGGAGGGAGCCCCAGCACCGGAGCCGGAGGTTCATGCCCAATGCCGCCGTAAAAGTGGCGTCTGGCCCAAAAGGGCTTGGCCGGCTGACCAACGCCAAGGTAGCCTGCATGAAATAATGTCGAGCCATCCCTCAAGAGAGCCCTGTTGACCAATCATTATTCCACAATGGCGGCTATCAAAAGCTTATTTCACTGCCTCTGAAAGGCGCAACACATTCTCTTCTCTCTCGTAGGATTGGCGACGTCCTGTAAATCAAGCCTGATGTCAGCGTGCCACATCAACGTTTCGTCTTTCAAGGATCAAATGGAGGACATGCTAAAAAGGCAACCAGAAGGTTCACTTCGGGTAGCGTTTGTTTTGATATCAAGGCTTCCAGCCTCGCTTCGAGCCAAGCCCCATGCAAGTATGCCAGGGGGCGGGGGTGCTGACACGGGCCCCCACCCAGGCTTAAAGCCATCCCACCATACCGTCCGTCCACTCAACCCCCAGCATATGGGGGCCTTGTCGCTCTCAACGCCGCCGTCGCTTTGTTTCGCAGCCCTGGCATGCAGCTCTATCAGCGAATCGACTCGTCTACAATAAGTGTGTTGCAAGCCAACCACCATGGTTATGACATTTACCTCTGTAGAAAATGTAGCCGCAGTGTCAGGACGGTCAACTTTTCTCGTAATCCGCTCAATTATATTCATCTTTTTAGCGCCGGCTCCCCACTTACCGTCTTGCCTCCGTCCGAACGATATGGATATGGGAAGTGGTAGTTCAATTTTTTGACCCTACCACGTGATTAAAAGACCCGTTTCATATCCTTCCCACTCCCATAGATAAGCAGACATATCGCCTGACTAGTAGTTGGGTCGGTGACGACCAGTGAATCCCAGGTGTTGTATGTTTTTTTTTGTTCTTTTTTACTACTTTTTTGCTTTTGGCATGTAGCGTTTTTCTTTCTCTCTTCTTACTCGTATTGCTTTTTTGTTAAATTTCGGACAAGCAAATGATGAGTGATCGCTCGGGCTTTTGGTTGATCTTTTTGCATTCACGAATGTTTATAGAGTCTGTGGACTTTGGGTTGTATCCGGAGTTAAGCACTTGCACACATCGGACCAAGTTGGAATTCAGTGTGGTAATTTGGTATTCTTTCAAGAGGACAGACCCGGAGCAGTCCAAGATCGAATATAAATTTTCAGGTTGTCTAGAGGCAGCTGAACATTGAAGAAACATGAGGTCAGGTTTGAGGTTGCACAAGGCAGCTTGATTGCTAATGACCTTCCGGGATCTTCGGGATCATTCAGGGGTATCCCCGCACTCCCCCGCTGTAGGGGTCTTGTCTGTCACTCGTTACCATCCACAACGTCGTCATCATCAATAACTATCATTCGATAACCACAAGTCAATTTACGCGACAACATCCTCCAAGCAAATCGACGACGTACCTCTTAATGCTAACCTACAGCCGATGACCAACCCGACAACAATACCCCACGACGAAATGCTGGAACACTCGCTCAAAGCGCAATCCGCCTCCCGCCGTTCTCTAACCGACTTCTTCACCCGCGCCCTCTCCGCGTTCCAATCCTCCTCCGACTCGGCGCAAAAGTTCCAAGTCGTTTGCACAGCCCCTCCAGCAAGCAGAAGTCATGCTTCAGCGTCCGCCGCTGCTCAAGCACAAGGGGAACCGTACCCCCAAGCTCCAGCACCAATCCCCCCAACGAAGCGACCGCATACCCTGATCGTGCTAGACTCGAGCTTCAACCCACCTACGCTAGCGCATTTGCGGATGGCTACCTCGGCAGTGGAAGATACCATCAAGAAAAAGGGCGATGAAAAAGAGATAACCGGCCTGCGACTCCTTCTCCTCCTAGCGATCGTCAACGCCGACAAGGCGCCCAAGCCAGCGGGCTTCGACCAGCGACTAGCCATGATGTGGGCGTTCGCTCGTGACGTACAACGGGCGCTAAGGGGAGAAGAAGAAGAAGAAGACGAAAGTCCCGAGGTGTTGGCTGCTACCAACAATCCAGAGGCGGAACAACAGCAGAGGCAGGAGGAGAAGCTAGGACTAGACATCAGCGTCGACATCGCACTAACATCTAAACCCTTCTTCCACGAAAAGAGCAGGGTAATTGCCGAGTCCGAGTTTTACAAACCACCGGGACAAGAAGAGGAGAAGGAGGATACAATGGAACAAGTCATCCTAGCAGGTTACGACACGTTAATCCGCATCTTCGACCCAAAGTACTACGGTCCTCATGATCCGAGCCGGAAGGGGACGCCGATACAGCAAGCGCTTGATCCGTTCTTTGCAAGGGCGAAGTTGAGGGTGACGATGCGGCCGGATGATGAGTGGGGAGGCAAGCAGGAGCAGCTGGCGCATCTGGAGAGCTTGTTGAGCGAGGAGGGCCTGGCGAAAATGGGCGGGAGTAAGGAGTGGAAGGATAGGATTGAGTTGGTGGAGGGGAGGAAGGATGGGGAGGAGGTTGTGAGTAGTACGTATGCGAGGAAGGCGGCGGAGAGGGAGGAGTGGGGGAAGTTGAGAAGGTTGGTGTCGCCTGGGGTTGGGAAGTGGATTGAGGGGGAGAGGTTGTATGTTGTTGATGTGAAGCCGGGGGATGTTGATTAGATAGGTTGTCTTGGTGGTGTTGGAGAGTCTTTATGGTAGACATGATGGTAGAATTGGCCCAGGTAGACCGATAATATCCCTTCTAGGACCGACCAAGTCCGCTGGATTTCGAGTAGCATCTGATGGGTCCAACCGTTGCATCACAGTAAGAATGCGCTGGTGTAGTGTCCCAGCGTGAACATCTCGCGATTGTCTTCAGGTCGGCCAAGGACTGCTCCAGAAGATGTTGATGAACTCGCGAAGAGACATCCTCGTCAAGGAAGCACTCGTACGGCCTCATATCTTCCCACCGCCGTCCTTGCCACCCAAATTCCATGTTGTCGAGGTGTAGAACCTGGTGGTGCAAACGGCATCGTGAAAAATTTTGGCGGAGTGGCCTGGCAGAAACCATATGGTCCACCTTCTTTTGCACTTCTAGAACCCGGTCCGGCAGATTTTGTAAGGCTGACCCACCAAAAAGTCCCCTAGTGGACCCCAGTGGACCCCCAGATTTGCACATGTGCACAGACCAGCAGAGGCATCTCTGGGGAGGGTATAAAATATGCTCCTCCCTGCCCCCAATTCGATTTTCTTTTTCTTTTTTTTCTTCATGTCGACAATACTTCAGTGAGTCCCCCTCCCCTACTATTGGGATCCAAACACTCTTCTGCAGTGAAACAATTACTAACCACATTCAACCACCAACAGGAGAATCATTTCTATAGTATTTGTCCTCTTTTGTGTTCCCTAAAGGAGCCACAGATCCCACCCGGGTTGATGAACAATATCCTCGTTTCCCAACAGTGAGGTCCTTTTATTTACTCTCGCTCTGCCTGCAAAGGTGGCGGTTTCTCCGAAAGGGAAGACTGTACAGAGAGTGGCGATGATCTGTACCCCGATTTTTCTCGAGGTCTGCCTTCGGGCGCTTGGGCGGGGTGGGTTTCGATGGAAGTCTGACCGGCCTACATCACTTTTTTTTTTTTTTTTTTTTTTTTTTGCTCTTTTTTTTTTTTTGCAAAGTTTGCGACGAGATTTGAGGTGCCTTCACTTAAACGTTCACACTTTGCGCTGCCTGCCGGTTGGATTTGAGATGCCGCCTGCCAATCTCAATGCCTGCCGATTGGCCCTCAATCAAGCTTGGGATCCACTTTTCACTTCCTGAATCTAATCCTGAACACAATCATCACGACAACATCGAAGACGTCCTCCGAGACCTTCACTACAATCCCGCAAGCTGGGTATCATCTTGAAGCCCGGGCCGTGTGTCTCTTTGCCTTCAATTACCTATGATCACTACTACTGATGGCATCAACACGCGGATGACGTTGCCCCAGTGTCAACTCATCACCACCAAGCTCGCATCTCCAGCGCCTCCTCCTTGGTGACACAAAGTGCATCATTCCGAACCCTTTATGCATCTCATTCGGAGGTTTTACTTCTCGTCTATCGTCTTCCCTCTCGTCATACTGCTTCAGTGGCAGAGAGCATCCAAGCTGAATACCTTTGCAACGTTGCTTCAATCTTCCTGATGTTTGAGTCTGACGATGCTCAGTCCCTGGATTTTTATTCCGACGGTACCTGGTTCGTGACACCAAAGCATACTTCGGCTCTTGTGCGGACGGATGCAGTGTTAAAGTAAAAGCTGTGTCGCCTTGGACTTGGGACTCCATAAACCTCATCTTCCTCCTTCCTCGCTCTTTCCTTTTCGTCGTGCATTCTCCGGGTCCCGTGCGGGTGAGCTCTGGTTGGCCACGGGCAGGGTAGAGGAGAGCAGATTTCTCAGATCACGAGAACTTCTTCTTCCTCTTTGCATCCCAACATCCAAATTGCCATTTACTCTCCTAATTACACTTTGACCAGCCCAGCCTTGCATACGCATATCCTCCATATTTCCTCGTGTCTTACACTATTCACCGCCCCCATGGTCGGGTGTCCTACATCTAGGGCTGCAACATGAAATCCCTTTGCGCACTCCGACAACCACGGTCGGGTCCATCTCCATCTACCCCAAACTCCGTGTTTCTCGTGTTCTCAAAGAAACATCATGATCCTCGCTGCGACGAGAAGCTAAAGTTTCCGAGCAGTAATTTCGCTGCTCAACCTCTGTCGTCACCTATGCGGCTACTTTCCGAATGCTTTCTTCCTTTCCATGTTTATGTTCCTCCCCAGGGGCATAAAAGGGTAGCCATAACCAGTTCAACTGGACTATCTTGACCGGCACCCAACCCCTTCAGTCAGTTGCATGCTTTCATCCCTCAAGGCGCCTTTACTGTGGTTTCCAGAAAGCATTCACTTGCAATGCGTCTTTCAAGCTTCTTACTGCCTTTGTTGGCGGTGGGTGGTGAAGCTGCCAGCAGACCGACTCACAGGTTGCAAAAGAGACTAGTGAACGGTCGTCCTGATGCGCTCTTGAAAAAGTACATTATTGAGGTAGACCAGGTAAGAGACGAAGAACTCTGTTGTAGTCAAAGTCTGTTGGCTTTAGGCTAACTTCTATTCTAGGGGGTAGACCTGGATGACCTCGCCAACAAGTTCAGCATGAGCGCTGGTGGTCGGAGTGTCATCCGTCGCTTCGACAAAACACCAGACGTCTTCTTTGGTCTCTGTGTCGAAACAGACGATATGAACATCGAAACGCTTCCTGATTTCCCGGGCATTCTACGGGCGTGGCCTGTTGGCAGAGCTACTCTCCACGCTGCTCAAGCGGCTAGCTCATCCAGCAATGTCGTTTCTGTCGCCAACTACTCGGTCCACAGCTTGACTGGTGTCGACAAACTGCATGCAAAGGGCATCTACGGCAAGGGTGCCAAGGTGGCCATTGTTGACACTGGGATAGACTACAAACATCATGCGGTATGCTTCCTTCTCTCGCTTTCAAGATCCCCTGGACCTAACAAGCTTAGCTTGGCGGAGGGTTTGGGCGTGGATTCAAAGTCGCCGGCGGCACCGATTTTGTTGGAGATCACTGTAAGTACCACAATCGCCATGCTAGGGAGACGAACTTCACAATTAACCGTGGCTTAGCCTGGCCACAAGATAGCCTGATCCCGGACGATGACCCGTTTGACTACCAAGGCCACGGCACGCAAGTCGCCGGAGTTATTGCTGGCAAGACAGACTGGTTTAAAGGTGTTGCCCCTGAGGCTACCTTGTACTCCTATAAAGTCTTTACCAAGGATGTAAGTCTACCCCCGCAGATCGGGTTGCACTCCGTGCTAATCACTTTGCCATGTGTTCAGGCCTGGACCTATGTAACGGACGAAGACATAATTATCGACGCCTTTCTGCAAGCTTACAAGGATGGGGTGAGTTTCTTGTCATCACTCAGCTCTATCGTACCTGACTTACACCACATCAGGCGGACATCATTACCTCTAGTATTGGTGGTGAAGGCGGTTGGTCAGGTGGTGCCTGGGCAACGATTGCTTCACGTCTGGTCGACCAAGGCGTCATCGTCACTGCCTCTGCTGGAAACGGGGGCTACAATGGCCCATTCCTTGCCAGCTCGGGATCCTCGGGCAAGAACGTCATCGCAGTAGCCTCCACAGAACCGAGTGTGGCACCCGCGTGGCCGTTCAAGGCAACCTTTACCCACGGCGGTAATTCAACTACCGTACAGCTGGGGTACCTCCTCGATTTCCTAGACAAACCTTGGGGACAGGATGTAACGGATGACTTGCCCATCATTCCTCTCTCACTGAACATCACCGACGCTCCTGACGCCTGTGAACCGTTGCCCGAGCATATTCCTGACCTCTCCGCTGGCATTGCATTGATCCGTTGGGGAGGATGCGACCCGTGGGTCAAGCAGGAAAACGCGGAAAAGGCTGGCGCCAAGCGTATCCTCTACTATAGCGATGATATAGGGCCTGTCTGGGACTTCGGCGCTACCAGCAACCCTCCCGCTGCCTTAATCGAAGCCAAAACGGGCGAGGCCATGATCGCTACTATCGCTGCTGGAGGCAAAGTAACTGCAAACTTTGCCGTTACCAACGACACCACTTGGAGGATTGGGTTTTACAGCTCTGCAGGCGGCATCCCATCCGGTTTCTCGAGCTGGGGCGGTACGAATGAGCTTGAGATCAAACCCGATGTTTCCGCTCCCGGTGGACATATCTACACCACCAATCTCGATGATTCATGGCATTCCCAGTCGGGAACATCCTTGGCCTGCGCCTACGTGGCTGGTATCGCGGCCCTGTATATAGGTGAGCATGGCGGCCGGAGCGTTCACGGTCCTGGAATTGCCAAAGCGCTTGCAAACCGCATCATCTCCAGCGGCGCGGCCGTCCCATGGCAAGCCGACATCCCCGTTGGCAACCCAATCGACTATGGTTTCTGGGCTCCTGTTCCTCAAGTCGGCACCGGCCTGGTCAATGCTGCAAAGGTGCTTGACTACACCACCTCTCTGACCTGGGAAAAGTTCCACCTCAACGACACCGCCCACTTCCAAGCCCATCACTCCGTTACCATCGCCAATAATGGCCCCGAATCCGCAACCTATTCATTTGCCCTCCAGCCCGCCGGTGCCTTCAATGCCCATTCCGATACCGATCCCGAATACCTCTCCGTTCCTATCGATTCCAACGATAATATCTCCCCTTACTCCCTTGTCCCCAGAGTTGAGCTCCCTCAGAATGTTACCATCGCCCCTGGTCAATCCAAGACCGTCCACTTCAAATTCCAACCTCCTTCACCATCCTCATACAATGCGACCAAACTTCCCATCTACAGCGGGAAGGTTCTGATCAATTCCAGCAGCAACGAACACCTCTCCATCCCCTACTACGGCGCCGCCTTCTCTCTTCGTTCCGCTTTCAAGGACCGCATGTTTATCAACGGCCCCTTCCAAGCCGCTGGCCTAGACAGAGAGGACATCGACACATACCATACCTACGACTTCAATCTATCTTTAGCCGCACAATCATTTCCCATGGTCGCCGTACAGTTGCGATTCCCCACGAAGACGCTAAGATGGGACATATTCGAGGCCGACTGGACCGAGGCGCAGTGGAATACTTCAGCGCCTTACCCCCCTGTTGGCGAACGCTATGTTGGCAGTGTCGCGTTTTGGTCCTATAGCGATGTAAGGGGCGGCGGCCAGTTCAACCCAGATGAGGGGGATGAACCCGGGTATTGGGACACAACCAGCTTCCCGTTGACGGTTGGGTCGGGCCTCAACAGGGCCGACGGTCGATTTAAGGAGGAAGGCACAAGGTGGTTTTGGTGGTTTGGGAAGTTGGTTGGAGGAAGTTATATTCGTCCGGGGAAGTATCGGTGAGCTTTCTTCCCCCTTTTTTTTCTGTTCTTTCTTTTCGGTGCCGAGCAGGTTTATGAGGCTTCTGCCAGTTTTGTAGCTTGCGTGCCCCTTAGTTCTCCTGCTGGATTGCTCATTTTTGCTAACACGCCATCTCCCCGACTAGCTTCCGCTTTGCCGCCCAGATCCCTTTCACGGATCCTTCGTACTCGGACAGCTGGGATGTTTGGAAAACACCTTTTATTACAATTCTTGACTATGACCGGCACATCTAGGACGCAAGCCCATTTATTGTGGTGTTCATGGACCTCAACCTGACACTTACTTGTTCTTGACTTTACATCATTCGCCTGAGGTTGGACAAGATTGATATGAAATTCTCATTGGGCTCCTCTCTCAGTGATAAGTCGGACTAGATGAACGAGCGGTACTCATTCCGCCGTATCAGCCTTGCTGACAGTGCAGTCGCATTGGAGTGAGGGGTAACGGGTTAGGATGACTCAGAAGACACAACTTATAGGTTGAATAATTCTCATTCAAGACTGCATGATCTCGAAGTCTAACTTCTGTCGTTATCGCCCTTTTTTCAGCACCTTCGACTCTTTGATCGGGGTCCGGATTCCCCAATTTTCTCGACGACGCTACAAGAAATGGCGCCCAAACTCTGTAGAGTGTGTCGGTCTATCCCGTCCTCTTTCTGGACCCAAGACATCAGCAAAACCTCCGGCTTGGATCCCGACAACGAACCTCCGTCTGATTGTCCCCGAGCCAAGCTGCAATTGCACTGGTGCATTGAGGAGATGGCAGATAGAGGGTGTCAGCTATGCCAGGTTTTCCTATCTCCTCCCATCTCGTTGCTCCGGTTTCTGGCCCTCACGCTCAACCCCGAAGTGGCCAGAAGCACCGTAGTAGAGCTATCGAGAGTAAAACCCAACACCGACAGCAGCGGTGAATGTGACGAATTGTCATTGCGTATCGGAGAGAGAGCAATATCCTGTGGCTCGCGCTGCTTCCGGGTTCCTTCTTTCTGGAGTAAGTCCCTGTGTTCGTATATGCAATTAACCCAGGTTGTGTCTGACATATGCTACTTATTGTTCTAGCGCGTCTACCACCTATGTCAAAGAACAAGCCCATGGGCAATCTTGCTCTCATGAAGCTTTGGATTGAGAATTGCAGGAAGAACCATGTCAAATGCTCTGCGAATATCACTCGCTTCTTGCCCACCAGGCTGCTCGATATTCGTGCATTCGAACATGAAGGAAGCCACGACATTAAACTTTTGTGCTTAAGCCCCAGCGATTATGGTTCTGACAAGCAGGACGTTCCAAGCTATGTCACTCTCAGCCATTGCTGGGGACCGCCAGGGAAGCGACCGGTTACTACAACCAAAGCCAATTTACAGGAGAGGATGACCCGAATACGCTACGACGAGCTCCCAAACACGTTCAGAGACGCTGCACGTATCACTCGAGAACTGGACCCTAGCCTTCGGTACCTATGGATCGACTCTCTTTGTATCGTCCAAGACGACACGGAAGACTGGGCAAGGGAAGCCTCTCTGATGGCTCACGTATACAGCCAAAGCTTCATCACCTTGGCCGCTCTCAGTTCTTCCGACAGCAGCCAGGGGTGTAACATTGTTGACGACATCCAAGAGAAAGTCGGCACCATGATTGATCTCGACTTGAAAGACAGCAGCACGAGCGATACCGGCGAGCCTAGTACAAGTACAAGCACAAGGATCCGCGTGACGCAGTACAAACCACAGCCATGGAGCGAGCACTACGCCGATTACGGTTACAGCTTCTTCACCACAAAGCAAATCCCTCTTCGATGGCGGGCTTGGGTCCTCCAGGAACGGGAGCTTTCCAGGAGGAGCGTTCACTTTGGCGCTGAGCAGTTACTCTGGGAATGTAGGGAACTGAAAGCCACTGCGCAGTTGCCGTGGGTTAATGCCGAGCAGACTATGCCCTTAATACAGAGTAGATTTATGCGATCCGCATCCGACCAGATCGATAACCCCTTGGCCACCACGATGAAACATCGTTGGTTTTTCCTCGCAGAGGATTACTCCGTTCGGCAATTAACACAGGAAACGGACAAGCTGCCCGCATTATCAGGAGTCGTGCAGTCATACCAGCAATATTTTGGACCAGACGTGATCTATATGGCCGGGACATGGAGTACTCACCTCCCTGACGCCCTGCTGTGGATGACACGACAACCGAGCGATGATTCCTTCGCTATCAGGGCGTCGACGTACATAGCGCCCAGTTGGTCCTGGACTTCAGTTAGGACGCCTATTTCCTATAGCAGTTTGCGTCTGAAAGAGGTGCTCTCCGATATCGCAGGCAGCAACAGCTCAAAGCCCTCGCACCCAGCAGAAGCCCCCCTACAGAATCTGTCAGTCAAAGAAATGAAAGGCACACCCAAATACCCCGACCCCTACGGCGCCCTCATCCCCATCGGCTCCTACCTCGCTCTAACCGGCGCCCGTCTGGTTACTATCGATGGCTTCGCCCCGCCACTCACACGATATGGTGATCAAGATATGGCAGTGAACGACTTGGTGATACTAAAAGGGGGAGAGATGGTGGGGGTGCTTCATCCCGATGTCCGGAGGGATGTGGACATAGAGCGATACGATGCCAGCACAAGCGAACTCGGGCTGGTCTGCCTTGCTCTCATGGGAGAACCGGAAAGGGGAGAGACGGAACGGCCTAGTCTTTATCATGATTTGAACGTTGGGAATCGTGAGCTGGTTATGGGTCTTGTGCTTAGGAGACGTGAGGATGGGGAGGATGGGGAGTATGAGAGGGTTGGGTTGGCGAGGTGGATGAGGTTGGAGATGTTTAGAGGTAAAGAGGTGAGGGAGGGGCTTGTCAAGTTGATTTGATGTTGATGGGTGAGTGTTTGGGTGGAAGAATGTCTCTACACTACCTTCTGGGAGCAAGATCAGAGGGCAAACAACGAGTCTGAGGTTGCTGATCGACGGATTGCATTGATACTCTACCTGCCCGCTGGTCATGATGATCGCGTGACGTGTGAGCGCGAAAGATTTCCAGAAAGATCTAATCCTATCAGAGTATAGCTCCTGGAAGCGAATACTACCATGTGGCTTTATGCCAGAAAACATCCCACAATAGCGTGCGTCATCAAACCCCTCACCCCCCAAACTGTTTTCGAAACGATTTTCTACCATGGCCTCCAGACACTGGCCAAGAGAGCTCAACAAGCTTTGCCCAGATTGCGAACACCTGTTTCCGCCCTCCGGACCATGGCCATGGGACGGGGACACAATCGGCAATTTCGTGAGCACCAAAGGAGATGTGCGCGAACCCAGCGTCGAGGAGCTCGATGCTTCAGCGACCTCCAATGGGTGCCATCTATGCCGAGCTCTTCTGGAATGCATTTTGCCCGGATCTATGAAGTTTAACCGGCACGACTACCCTACCTGGTTCGAACTCAACAAGGAATTTCGGTATAGCGTTTCGCTTTATGACGCCCGGCATGACTCAAACCAACACCTTCGATCCGTTTCTTTGGGGTTGACGGCAACGGGGGAGCGTAGGTGGATGGGCGTGCAAGTACGGTGGTTAACCCTCTACAGAGCACGTCCAGTGTTGTCTGATGGCTGCTCAGAGACACCCAATGTCAGGCGGGGCCGCTGGATCTTTAAAGAGGTTGATCCTCCAGCGCATTCCGAAGAAATCGAGGACGCTGGACTCATGGACGTTGACGTTGTTCAGCCAACGTCCGCCACAACGTTTGATCCTCTCGCCTTCGCACAGCTGCGCAGATGGGTAGACGAGTGCACTCAAAAGCATGAGCTCTGCAAGATAGCACCGTCCGGTCAGAATTCCATCTTCGGCGGCTTCCAACAGACGGTGCGGTTGGTCGATGTCGGACTCGATGATAGCTCACCCATTCGTCTGGTGGGACATTTCAGAGTGGACCAAGTCCGATACAACACACTCAGCTACCAGTGGACAGCGGACACATCAAAAGCAAGTCTAAAGAAGCATAACAAAGCCGCCTACTGCCTTGCGATTCCCACAGAAGCCTGGCCCAAGGTGTACAAGGACGTCGTGATTGTTTGTCGAGCCCTTGGTGTTCGCTACGTATGGATTGACTCCCTCTGCATCGTCCAGGATGACCACGAAGATTGGAAAGTCCAGTCATCCATGATGCAGGATATCTACTCCCATGGCTATCTCAATCTCGCTAATGTGCTGGGGAAGCACGCGGATGGGCTGGAAGTAAGCCGCGATCCCACGGCTACTTCGCCCTGCATTTTATCACGCACGCTTGCGGATGGTTCAACAGAACATTGGGGATGTATCGAGGACGGCAATTGGCGGGAGCAGATCCAGGATGCACCACTATACACGAGAGGGTGGTGTTATCAGGAGCGGTTTCTTTCTGCGCGGACAGTTCAGTTTGGCCCGCAGCTCTACTGGGAGTGTAGAGAGCAGTTTGCTTCCGAGTCGGTTCCATCCAGCAAGGCCTTTTACGACATCAAGCACCCGGACCTCATCACCACCTTTGACAAGGGTAAAGAGACTGCCGGTGGGACGTTTAGTCCCGCGGAGATATGGGACACGGTGGTCAAGATTTACACCACCACCCAGCTAACGCAGCAGTCCGACAAGCTGGTAGCCCTCAGAGGCGTCTTCAACCGCTTCTGGGAGCGATTCGAAGCCGAAGCCGAAGCAGCCAGACAGCAAGAATCAAGCCAGCAAGGTCAGCAGCACCAGCACAACATCGACTGGTGCATAGCAGGCCTCTGGAAGCGCGACCTCATCCGCCAGCTCCTCTGGCGTCGCGAAACCTACCACGTCGATTCTATTCCTAACCCCGAACGCTGGCCCTCAGGAGAAGATGCCCAACAAATATTGTTCAACGCCCGCGCGACCGAAGTCCTCAAACTCTACCCCTCCTGGTCCTGGGCCGCTTGTCCCTCCTACCTCGGTTTCGGCATCTGCTTCACCACGCAACCCACCGACCGATTAGTCGAGGATATGGTTGTCATTGAGAAAATCGTACCCGGAGGTACAAGCACCGACTACACAGCCTTCGACTCCTCCGCCCTCATCCTCCGCGGCCTGCTCTACGACGGCATCAACGCCATCGATCTATCCCAAGTCTTCGCCGACTGGCGCTCCAAATCCGAATCTTCCGGAACCGTCAAGCACCACGCTCAACTCATCCGGCGGTCGGCGTGGTGGATCTACTTTGACCGGCCACTACTCACCACCCCCAGCCTAAGACCAGAAAACGTAGGCGTGCTGATGGTCAGGCTGGTGGGCTTGGGCGAGGTGAGGCAGACGAGGTGGATGCATGGCCTTTTGGTGGAAAAGTTGGGGACGGGGACGGTGACGGTGGGGGAGGAGGACAACGGGTTGCCGTTGCCGACGTATAGACGGATGGGGTTTTTCTTGCTTAGGAGTAAACGCGGGTTGATTCCGGGGGTGGAGTGGCCGGAGAGGTTTGGCACGAGGGAGGAGGCGGAGGAGGCGGTGCGGGAGGTGAGGGAGAGGAGGGGAAGGTTTCCGTTGTTGAGGTTGGTGTAGGCAGGAGTGCGTGGGCTGGGGTTGGGAGAGGGTGGGAATGGATGGCCGGGCATGATCATGGGGCGGGCGCAGAAAGTGGAAAAAGTCTCAGCCTCGCACATTAACCTGACGGAGATGATGTGTGTGGCAGCAAGCACTGATTGTGCCACGACGGTCGGGGTCATGCGTAGTGGACGCCGAAGTGCCCACCAGCATGGAATATATAAGTTCCACATTAGGATACAATAAGCACATACGACCATACCCACTGGAAAACTCGGGATCCCGTCCGCTCTCCCATAGATAAGCCAGTGAGGGCCAGACTAGTAGTTGGGTCGGTGACGACCAGCGAATCCCTGGTGTTGTATGTCTTTTTTTTCTTCCCTCTTCTTCCCTCTTCTTTTCTCTCCTGTTTTCTATTGTTTTTCTCTTTTTGCTGCATTATTTTTTTTTTTTTCCCCTTTCTTTTCAGTTCATAACTTCTTAGTACCTACTCAGGGAATGAGGTATTCATACCACATACCACCACATGGTTCTTTTGTGAATCGCAAGGAAAGCCTGGGTCAAAAGATGCTCATCAATATTTGCAGTTCGCTTTTTATTGATCGTACTTCAGAAGTCAAACCGAAACTCCAGCCATGGTATCTATCACACCCTATTCCAGTTCTTCATGGTATTACAATGTCCACACTCCTTCATTAGTTCGTCTCTATGCCTTCCTGTCCCTCTCTCTTTTTTACTGTTCATCCACACAACCTCCCCATCCCCCAACAACCCATCTCGACTTCACACTCCCTCAACCCCTACTTCCTAGCCCTATCCCAAGCAAAAGCACCACCAGTCTGCGAATCAATCTCATAAACCGATGACCCCCCATTCCTCCCCAGCCCATTATGACCCTGCAATTCTCCCCCAAAGATATCCTTTGTCTGATACATAGTATTCCCATTCCCGTTCATAACCATCGTAGGACCACCACCGAAACCCGCATGCGCCATGTGTGGTGTATGCGGCGGCGGCAGCTCATGAACTGCACCGAGATGGTTGTTTTTCTTCGGCCGCACACGAAAGATCCAATACGCGAAGGCGCCGGCTATGGCGAGGAAGAGGGCGGAGGAGACGCCTATGCCTATGCCGATTGCTGAAGGGGTTGAGAGCTTTTTGCTTCCTCCACTTTCTTGGCTTTGAAGTGCTCCGTCCGTGCTGGTGGCTGGTGTTGTCGCTGTCGATGTTTTTGAGTCGAGTGCATCAGAGGTCTTGGTTGTTGTCATACCGGTGGAAGAAGGGAGTGGAGAGGCGGAGGAAGTTGTTGTCACTGGGAGACTACCCGCACTAAGATTTGGCGAGGAGGAGGAGGAAGACGCGGAGGTGATGTTGAAGTAATGGCTCGTTGCGTTCGGGGTCGTCGAGCCGTTGGAATAGATGGAGAACTGGAAGACGTTGGAGAAGGAGAGATTTTTGGCTGTGTTTACGATCCAGACGTAGTCGGTCATTTGGACGTGGTTGGCTGTAGGCGGGGTGTAGCGTTAGCCATCGTCAAACATGACATCGATGTGTTATGTGCCGGGGTCGCCATTATAGAAAAAAAAAAAAAAAAAAAAAAAAAAAAAAAAAAAAAANGGAAAAGAAAAGAAAAAGAAAAAGAAGAACCTACGAGCAACATATTCAAACTCATCCCCCGGCACCTGATACAGCACCAACGACGAGCGAACCTCCGTGTCCTCGGTCCACTGCAATGTCATTGTCGATCCGATTTTGTAAACAGCATTCTTGCTGTCGTCGCGATCCTCTTGGCGAAGAGGAGGCGGGTTAATGAAAGCTACTGGCGTGGTGGCTGATATGTGTACAGGTTTTAGAGATATGAGCAACAAGAGTTTCGTCGCTAGAGGTAGAAAAGGAGTGAGGGAGAGCATCTTGAGTGAGAAAGGACTGTGTAACAATGAGTGAAATGGGAGGCGAAACGGAGAGAAAGGGAAGTGAAAGAAGGAGATGCGACTTGACAAGTCTTTATCGCCGACTTACTGTATTACATCGCTTTCAGCTCAATTTCCATACAGCCGCTGCCCGCTCGTGGCGCCAACTCTCAATGGCCGCCATCATATTTGTGCTGGCTTGGGCGTGCTATGTTTAAGCAGGTACCAGATTCGAATTCCGAGTCAGCCTCGTTCCTGCGTACTCGTCTCGGCTAGAAGCGTCTTGCGCCCCCAGGCTTCGCTCAGACGAGTAGGTATCGTCGAACGATTTAGAGTTTCAGCTCCTCTGCACTTGAGGGTGATAAGCGCGCTTCTGTTGTGCCAAGCATTCGTTCAACCTCCCCCATATTGTCCAATTGTAAGCTTATGGTGCGGCGCAGAACTTGAAAAGTGTCAGCTTCGCCGCAGACCTACTTTTTGCTAATCTTCTTTGCTCGTCCCCTGCATATCTTTATGGTGCACAATTGGGAGCACAGCGTCGCATCCTCAAACGAACCGCAGTTCGTCTAAAAGGGTGTCCCTCAAGGCTGGCTACACTCCTTTATAAACAGAGAGGACAACACCACAACCCAAGCCAAAATGTCAAATACTGTTAAACAGCTTGTTCTTCTTTGGTATCGTTAGTTATATGTACATGTGCGGTCGTTTCATCCTCGAACCAGCCAAAAAATCTTTACATCCAAATGGCCCGCCCTTCATCATGATCATTTTCATGACGTGAAATGCCGTAAGTTTCCGAACCCATCCAACCGATCATCCCAACCATGCAAGATGCACCCAATATGACCGTCCAAATCATCGCAAAATAAATAATACAATTCCCACCGAAAATCACCATTATGCCCATCTCAGATGAACCACTCGCTTATCGCATCCAGAAGAAAAGTCGATGAGGCCAAGGGTGATCACCTCTTAGCCTATGCACAACTGTGCTATTAGTTCTTCTTCTCCTCGGAGTAGGCGGGAAGGGCCTTCTCGCCGACCTGGCTGTTGGAGTCATCGGCAGGAGTAGCCTCAATGGTCTCTCTCTGGGAGAAGACGGTCTCCTCCGAGTCGATGTGCCTGAAGGTGATGTAGAAGACGATGGTGAGGACACCGCCAGCAATGGCGGGGCCACCGAAGACCCAGGTGAGGTAGGGATCGGTAATAACCGAAGAGCAGGCAAGACCGATGATATAGGCCACAGCCGTGGAGAACAGGTTGATGGCCGAGACGAGACCTCTCATGTTGACAGGAGCGCGCGAGTAAGCAATACCGTACGCAGGCACGTTGACGAACAACTCGGAAATACCACCAATGGCGAAGGGGATGGCCAAGAACCAAATGCTGATGTTAGCGACACCGGTGCCGACATTGCAGTCACTGGAACCGTAGTCGCCGCAAGGGGACAGCTTGTAGGCGTAGTAGTTGAGCACGGTATAAGCTACACCGCCCATGGTGGACATGGCCAAACCGGTGGTGATGCGAGCGATGGGACCGTAGTGGATGTTGAACCGTCTAAGCGTGGGGTACAAGCCGTAGTTAAGGAGGGGAGCAGCGGCAATGATACTGAGAGAGTTGAAGTTGGAAATGACGTCGTTGGGGACACCATCCGTCCTCAACATGGTCGACAAGAAATTAGCGGCGGAACCGAGACCGTTGTCGTTGATGTACTGGATAGGGAAGAAGCAGAAGATACCAGTACCCTGGAATGTACGGCGGACATCCTCAACGAACTGGTCGCTCCACTCAATCTTGTAGGCACCCTCAAGGCCGGCAGCAGCAATGTTGGAAGGCTTGGCCAGATCCCAGAAACCGTGACGACCGATCTTCTTGAAACCACCGCGGCGGAGGCAGACACCGAGAACCCTGAAAACGTTGGGGAGATCGGAGCCACCGGGAGGGTGGAGGATGAGGCGCTTGCGGAGGAACCACAAGAGAAAGGGAAGAGGAAGATAGAGGATGAGAGGGATGACGAAGGCGAGCCACCAGCCAATGTACTTTTCGGAGTAGGCAGTGGCAACACCCATAAAGCCACCAATGTTGATGACGAGGTAGAACCACAACATGACACGCTCAGTGGTGGCCTCGGGGTCCTCGATAACGCGCTCGCCGGTCTTGAGCACCTTGATCATGGGCTTGGTGTTGGAAACCTGATCGAGAAGAAGGGGAGAGACGTTGGGCTTGAACATGCCTGTAACGAGTTAGTTAATTGTTAGAAGTGGTTCAAGGGAGCTAGCTCACTCACCAGAACCAAGGGCGAGAATGTAGACCGAGAGGAAGAAGGGGGCCTTGGTGCTTCCGTCGGCAAGGAGGTTCTTGGCACCGGCAACGACCATGAGAACGTGGGCGATACCGAAGACAAGGACACCCCAGCAAATAAGCTTGAAGCGGCCAGTCTTTGCGTCGGCCAGCCAGCCGAAGAGGAGGGGAAGGGCATAAGCCAACATGGAGAAGGACTGAGTGACGGCGTTGGAGGTACTCTGGCCCAAACCAAGGGCACCGCCTGTCTTCTGACTGCCACGAGGAGGAGCACCCCAACCGTTGCCGCCTTCGGGCATGGGACGGTTGACATAGTTGCTGATCAGGGGCTGGACACCGTAGTACGACGCTCTCTCGCAGAACTCGATAAGGCAAATCATATAAGCAATGACGGGGAGAGTGCCGGGCACACGGCGGAGCGTGTCGAGCTCCTCCTGGGTGGGCTTGCCCTCGTAGTCGTCCTCGATGGGGATGTTCTTGTGGATGGTGCTGACCGTGTTGTGCTTCTCCAAGTCATTTTCGTAGTTGGAGCTGCCATCAGCGGCCACAATCTCTGTCGTAGCTGTGTTTGCCATGTGTCAGTCTGGTGAGGTGGTTTGGTTCAGATGGTGATGATCGGGGGAAGAAGCTGAAGGAGCGACCAGGAGTAGTGGGTGGTCCAAGGTAGGGTAACACTCGGGAATCGGCACGACGGAAGCAACAGTGTGTACCAAAAACATAACATACCCATTATGGTGTTGTTATCTCGTAAACTGTCTCCAGTCGCTCCAGTAAAAATTTTACCCTCTGGCCTCTGTTATGGGCAGGGGAGGGGGGAGGCTGGGAGGACACTGGATGTGGAGAGCCTGTCGAGGGCCGGTGGCTTGGTCAAAGACTGCGACTCGGGATGAGATGAACAACAAGCGGGAGTCAAGTCGAGACTCGGGATGGGGAGGAGGGTCATGAAGAAGCTGGGGAAGCAACCATGGGCTCGACGCGGGGGAGACGCCGAGTTAAAAACGAGACCAAGTCCATGAGCAGAGTCACATCAAGGACCCATCGAGAGCACGCGACCACAAGGGCTAGAAAGCAATGACTGGGGGGCGACAGGAAGGCGTGAACCAGAAAGAGGATATTGTCAGCACTGTCAGCAAGGACACCACCGCGAGAGCGGAAGGAGACCACCGAGACCACTCGGTCGTCCGTGGGATGTCCCTGAAAACCGGGGCTTGGCACAATCCTCCTTCCTTGTACGGCATGAAGCACCGGTGCGACTTTCCAACTGGCAGCGCCGGTTCTGGAGGCCGGGGAAGGCGCGAGCCGTTTGGATTGTTTCGCAAGTGCCAAGTCTTATCGGTTGGCGGAGTCCTCGCCCTTTCACCGACAATCACTCGACTGTCTTCGGGCCTGTTCCACCCAACTGAGGCATGATTGACAAATCACAGAGGAGACAGCCGAAAGCATTTGCCGTCTACGTCCAGGCCAGCCGGTGTTGGGTGGGGAGAGGTGTTGGGACTTGGGAATTGAGATAGCCAAGACTTGGGACGACGGTCGCATTAGCGCTGAGCAAGCACGGATGGCGATGGAGTCGAACGAGCCGAACGATGCCAAATGGATCGCTGGATGGAGCCAATTGACTACCCTGGTGGATAACGAATCCCGAGGTTGGTTTTCTGCTTTGCGATTGCCTCTATTATTTATAAACGTATTAGGTCCTGTTATCTTTTTGTCACCCACGGGGGTCATATTCATTACCGTTGATGAAGACGATATTGTATTACCCTGCTATCTTACTTGTATATCGCCCACTAATTTCTCACCACACGGGGGGTCATATTCATCGTCGTTGATGAAGACGATGAACGACGACAAGAGGCTGCGGATCTCGGAGATCCTTTGGTCGCAATCGGCCCCGTGTGTCCCACTCGTTCGATAACTGACTTGTATCGCATTGGCGTATGCAAATGTGAAGGAAACTCTGCACGCGACAGCCACACCTTATTTCTCGCATGATAGGGGATGCTTGTGTAAAAAGCGGCGGCGCTGGATGTACACTTTGGTCGCACCACGCTGGCGTGGCTGGCTTCAGTTCATCCTGTCGCATCTGTCGCAGGAGTTATACTACTATAGGGCATGCCGCAGTGAGCTTATTCCTGCGTCGGTATCGTGAACATGGGAAATGACCAAACCGTCTTGTGTGCGATATTTCCTTGAGTAACCTCAAAAGGCGGGAAGACACAGGAAACATACCGGACGTTAACGCAAATGCCGAGTTAGTTGCGTCACAAAGTGCTACGTACACTACCTCAGGGGCAAAGGGCGCGCTACTGCACGATGGCTTTCTTGGCTTTCTGTTGGTGCAATGCCGGACCCTGTTAGCCAATGGGAGAATAACATGGTCCTTGCTTGGCATATCCACTCGTTTCTTGAGGCTGCCTCGGCTTGCCTCTTCCACCTGCCCACAGTCCACTTTCCCGTGACTTGCATTCGACATGTCCGTCATCCTGGAATTGCCACACACAAAACGAAAATCTGTTCATCGCATCTTGGATACAGATAATCGAGATGATGGTTGTCAGCCCTAACCGGTTTTCGACCCTGTAATTTAACGTTATCAGTGCCTGTACCGGCTAATTCATGCCGTCCCATCATTGGTTGCACTTTGTCATACAGTTTGCTGTTTCCAACACAAAAGCTATGAGCGAGGAGTCGGTCGGTACCGCGCGCCGGCCGGTCACGGTGAACTCGGGGGTCGCATGGCGAGCAACAGCGGTTTCGGCGGCAGCTCTCCAGAGTCCAGAAAGCCAAGACAATCCCACAACACCGGGGACCTTTTACCTCATCAAAACTATTCGGTCCGGATGCCATTCGCCGAAGGTCGGCAACGGACCACAGTGTGGACGGGCAATCCCTTCTCGGCGACATCGAAAAGCTTCATCAGCACAGTCCCAATGGAGAGTGTCCAAAGAGGATGATGATGATTTACTGTGCACGACATGATGCCATGTCACTCAACCATTCTACACTATTCTTTGCCTTCCCGTCTCGATAACCTTCTTCGAGATCTTCGCTTCCCCAACTTTTTTGCGCATCCGATCCCCCCGAGCCAGAAAAATCCGACTCCATCATGATGCCAAGTCCCCCACTCATGAAATCACCACACAAGGGCGGGGCCTGCCCGAGGTCCCTCTTCCGCTTTACCCAGCGGCGACTTGGCCTTTTTCCCCACGGATTTTCTTAGCAGCGGTCTCGTTCCGTCGACATGACGTCGGGTGTACACGGTCCTACACGGTCCTCATCGGTTGTAGAGCACATGGGCGGAATTGGRYCCAATTCCGCCCATCAAGTCCCACCAAGTGCCAAGACATACATGACTCTTGCAATCACAAGACAATTGCACAACAACACCAAAGCAAACGGGTGGTGATGCTTTTTTGGGTGATGCAGCAGCTTCATGTTGCAGACAGACAGCTAGCTGTCGAAATAAGCTTTCTCGACTAGTTAGTTGGTTTGCCGCGCCGCGACTTGTCAAACCCAAAACTCTTTCTTGGCTTCCGTTTTGGGCCGCGCTACGCACTTCCTTCGCCTTATTTCGCAACGTTCGGTGCATGTGATATCGACGGGAACATCGATCGCATGCTGCGATGACACTTGACACAGGCGAGAGCGGGAGCCAAGACCTTGGCATGGCACCGAGCGAGGTTCGTGCGATGACAAGACGACCTGTCCTTCCTTTCTCGGGTCCGTCCACACCATCAACATCTGGACTTCACTCGTTCTCCAAACAAGTTCCCCTTGTCATAGGGCTTAGGTCCGGGGACTAAGGCAGTTCATACATGAAGACCGGAGCCAACACGCATGTCCATTGGCATCCAACTCCGCTGACAATGTCGCCTTGTCAAAATACATCCAGGCATGTGAGTCACCATCTGGAGTTCCAAGCCCAGATACAATCCAGCCCTGGTTGATTTGTCAGTCTGGTACAAAAAACGGCAACTTTTGCTGGATATAGGAAAGCGTTCGGCTTTCTATCGGTCGTGCAACCACCGTGAACCGATATCTCCCAGCCTTGAAGGAGACGGAGAGAGAGGCATAAGGCTTCTGTGGCGTCTTAAACCCTTGTCATTGTCCCATGATGCTTCAAACGAAGACCAGTTTCGCTCTTAGGAAACCAATAAGAGCTTCCGATCTCCCCCTGTTCAACCCATGACCGAAGAACCAAACTAACAGTATTGTATACATACATGCAAGACATGCAGGATCATCTCCATTTCCATGTGGCACTCCGTCCTCGGCCACGCGTCAAAATGCAGGAACAGACAAGGCAGAATGCATTCACCCTGGACAGGTACGATGGAGATAAGATGGTTGGATATAGAATCATAAAACATTACACCCCGACTGCCCGACATCGGAGGACACCAAGCATCTCGGCATCCCAAGAGGCCCCGAAAACCACGGAGCACCCCTGACTGGCTAAAATAAACACTATGGGATACTTGAAACATCATGCTAAACTTCGTCAAAGCGTTCCTCCTCGTCATAAACAGACTGAACAGTCAACAACCGCCAAGACTCCTACAGGTTCTTGGAAGCCCACCCCAGCATCGGCGTCTCGCCCCCATTAAACACCACATACGCCGCCTTGAGCGCCACATCGCCAAAGATGTTGATGCCCACCCCGCTGCTACTCTGCAGGCCACCAAAGCAGCTCGAGCTCCCGTCCGTCACAGGTCCGAAGTTGATGAACTTCCCGGGGATCGTGATCCTGGCCTGGGCCACCCCGAAGGTGAAATCCGGGACGGCGGCGGAGCAGGGGAACACATAGCCGCCGTACGACCGGCTGTTAGTGGCGCCGGGGATCTGCTTGTAGTACGCCTGCAGGATGGCGTTGGGCAGGTACACGAGCGTGGTGCCCGTGTCGGCGATGCCGGTGATGGACTGCGAGACGAAGGACGAGGAGCCGACTTGGTAGCCACTCGAGGTGAAGGTCCAGTAGCCCGGGTTGGTGTTGACGGGCACGTAGGTGATTTCGCCCGTGTACTTGGCTGGGTCGATGTAGCCGAAGTCGTAGGTGCCGGCTGTTTGGAACGAAGGGTTGTCAGTAACGGAACAAAAACTAAGCTCAGATCTACGACATGGTTGTTCGCTTAGGGTCGCCGAACTCCAGCCAGATTGGCATGACTCCGGTGTCGGAACCAGAGCAGATCACCAAGTGTGGTCCAGTCCAGCCGAACCGATTTGACATCCAGCCCGGCCTGCCTCAACCCAATCCAGCCTCATCACCACCGCAAGTCAACCGAAAGAGGAAATCAACTTACAAGCACCATACTTCAAATCCGCCGCAAACAGCGGCTCATCCAACTGGCTCATCACATTCTCGAACCACGTCTGCTGCTGCGTCGGCTGGACGGTATTCAAGCTCCCGAAAGCCAACCCAACCAGCCCATCGATAGCCGTATCAGCCGTAAAGCTCGAGCTCACCTGCGACGCCGTCTCCACCGCCTGGTTGCTGACCGTCAGGCCTCCGATCGTCACCTTATCCAGGTAGACCTGGCCTTTAGACGACGACCCGTCGCCATACGAAATACTCCAGGTGGAGCCGGTGAGCTTCTTGGCCGTGGAGGAGCCGCTGGGGTTGTAGACCGTGTGGCCGGCTGACTGGCTTGCGGGGAGGGAGTTGGAGAAGACCCAGAGGTCCGAGGAGCCGGTATCGAAGTCGAGGTTAAGCGTCTGCGCGGGGGTGCCGATGGAGACGGGGGTGATGTAGGCTGAGTCATATTGGTCGATGGGGTTGGCGGGTGCTGAGCCTTCTCCCCCGCCCTGGACGTCCTCGGTTGAGAGGCCAAGGACGTCGGCGACGGCTTGGAGGAGGTCGTCGGGTACGGGGGCGCCGTATTTCAGGTGGGTCTTGTAGACGGAGAGGGGGCCGTTGAACTTGTGGTAGCGGGGGTTACGCTGCTGAGAGAACGTATGTTTACCGCCGCCAAGTTTTGGCAGTTCCGGCTCCCGAGCCTCGATGACGGTGTTGCCGATGCGCGGGGGCAGGGCAGACCCGAGGCCGGCGGAGGCGAGGATGGTGGTGAGGACGAGGTTGGTGAGGGCTACCATGGTGACTAAACGATGCTTGTGATACGGCACTGAGGGCTGATGTTTTCCTGGACTCTGGAGTAACGGGGCCTCAAGTCTTATATAATAACCACCACGACTCCACGAGGTAAGTGAGTGAAGTATCAACAAGGTAAGAAGACCCGACCAAAAGAGGAAGGAGTAATTTCTGGAAGGTGGATGTGGTGACTGGGGTTCGAAGCTTATCTATGTGACCTCAACCTCACATCCAGTCCTTCTCACATGCGGATTTATCCCCACGCTTTACGGCCAATTACACCTCGAGAAGGACTTGCAGGCCGGCATTCAAATTTCCGGGACAAAGCCTGGAGAACCCAAGTAACAATCAACCAACCCCTGGAGTACAGCCCTTTACCATCCGGTAGTACACGTGTGACTTGCAAAAGAACTCTTTCACCACTTTTAGGATTGGGACACTATTAACTATTAGCTCTAGCTCGGTTTGGACCAATAGGACCGCCGTAATCCCATGTCCTCTGCCTTGTCCGAAGACGTTGCGCTAATTCAAGTTCACACCGCCTCGGGGTGACACAGGAACGAATGGAACCAAGGCCTTGGTCTTGAAGCTTTGAAACCCCTGCAATACGGGCCGATGAAGAAGGACGTTCCAAGGCGGGATGTAGGAGCCTAGGCACGCCGTGAGAAAGTTTACAGCCGAACGAGCGAGTGGATGTCTCTCGCTTTATGAAAGCCGCCTTGGCGGAATCCCTTTACGTCGCAGCCTCTCCGCAATATCATCTCTTGGCTGTCGTTGTCGTCTCTTGGCTGTCGTTGTCATCTCTTGGCTGTCGTTTAACGGTTGGAAAAAGAAGAGTGAGGTTACACATCGGGCGTCTGGATCGACGGTTGGAGAATAAACTACTTTACCTGAAGATGGTGGCGGCTGCCGTGGTGGTATCGTGGTGCTTGGCTGGACGCCCGCGCCGTTTTCTGTCACGGTCTTTTCTGTCCATCCGAGTCAATCGCCCACAGATACACACCACACCCTCATTTCCCTCTGCCAGCCACTTAACCCGTCCGCCTTCCCGTCTTGGCTTTGGTTCGAGACGAAGTGGCTTGCATGGGTTGTAGGGTGTATCTGATATGCCGGTAAACAAAATGACAGGCAACCTCCATTGCCTATCGTTGCCCTCACGATTTGGTTGGTTGGCCGGTTTGAGGCGAAAGACGTCAACTAGAGACATCAACAACCTGCCAAGGACGGTTAGATGCACCACACATAAAGTTACATAGAGTAGGTTACACAGCCGGAGAATGTCTCGATGAATACGTGATTTTGCGCGATGCCAGGATGCCAGGATGCCCGCAGCCAGCAGCCAGCATTCGCCAGTTAAGCTTGCCATTTCAGCGTCCAGCGGCTGAGCGGGTTGTTGTTGCACGACTCTTTCATCATCCGCGGCAGCACAGAAAAAAAAAAAAAAGGTAGGGCAACAGGGCAAGTTCAAGGCAGGGAGGCAGGCCGCAGGCATCAACGTGGTTGACGGGGTGGTTGACGGGGGTTCTTTCTGGTGTTCCTTGCAAGGTTTCGGAGTTGGGTTTCTAATCGAGACAGGCGAGATAAATTAGAGGAAAAAGGTTAAATAAGGTAACCTAGTCAAACATTCCAGGTTCGCCAGCGATGCTGAGTGTTTGACTGCTTGGATCCGGACAGGAACTTGTGAACTGTTTCTTTCCAGCTGAGCTGTGCGGCTGGCGACAGGACTTGGATTGATAGACACGCAAATTCGGTCGGTGTCCTCCGAGGAAAATGCCATGTTCGGGAGAGAAGGTTTTGGCAAGCAGCTTGAACGGAACCGGAAGGTGCAATTTAACGTGGGCATGACTCGCGCACTGAGCACTGAGTGGTCTCTCCGCTTAAAGCTCTCGTGAGGGAAAGAGCAAGGAGATTGACGCCATCCGGAGTTCGAGGCTTTCGTCAACTCTAGGTCCCTCCTCCTTCCCAATCTGTCAGAACGACACCGATTGCTTCCATATTTCCATCATATTCCCATTCCAGATCCAAATCCGCAACTCCGCTCCCGTAAATCGCCATAGCCAAGCCCTCTTCCCTCATCTTCGCAAATCGGGTAAATGACACTTCATAGTACCTCGTACTGTATGTACCACGACAGCGATGCATGGATACAACCTCTATATTACCCTCTCAATACGTGGGGCATTTTACTCCGGCAGATCTGCACCACGGATGATTACCAGCGTATAATGATGAGTTGCTGTGGTGTGTGCGAAGCGTGAATCTGGATGAGGCGTGGTGGCTTGGTGGTTGGACCGTTCCATGAAACTTGAAGTGAGATATCAGGCATGATGCGCCGCGGTTGAAAAGTTGAAAGTTCGGCCCTTCCAGAGTTCCAGTTCCCACTTGACGATCACGTCACCTACCTACCTACTCAGGTAAACCGTCAAACTGCCCTTCTACCTACGCTACCTATCAACGTCTTGTTATTCCCCGAGTCGTTATTCCCAAGCGCAACCACTGGACCTACCTACCTGATCCAGCAGGTCCCTCTTCTCACACGGCAGTAGAAGACGGCGCCATTCGGAGGCATTCAGCTGAACAATTCGGCCTCGCTCCTTCTCACACCTTCCCTTTCCAAAACAAGGAAGTGCGTCGTGAACAGAGGGGAATAACGCGGATCACGCAATCTAGTGTATGAAGATACTCCGATACGGTTCTTTAACGAGGCGGGCAAGAAGGCGGGAAAGCGGACTACACTAGTAGCGGACGACCCCAGACTCGGTAGGCCGCCCGATACGCTTATATGAGCCGGGCATGCTCTCGTCTCGGTTCGCACCATGGTTCGCCGCATCGCTGGATGCAGATCAGTTGACTATTGATCTTTGGAGTTTGTGAACTTTGTTTCCGAGCGGGTCAGGTGCTTATTCCCTTGGTTCCGAACCGAACGACACGGGTGCCGATTGGCGACCATGGACGACGGACCGAATGTCATATTGGTCAACCCCGCTGCCGTTCGAGGGACTGACTGCCGTGGTTCGATCATGATTTTCTCTGTGTTCGGGAATGCTCAGGGACGTGAAGTGAACCAAACTTGCTCAACAAGACCCAAAAAAAAAGCCAAAAGGGAGAAAAGCGAGCCAGTTCAAAAAAAGCAAAAGAAGCAAAAAGTTGATGTTTTGGTTCTTGCAACCTCCCTCGGTAAGGATCGAACTTACAGCCTCCAGATTAACAGTCTGACGCGCTAGCCAATTGCGCCACGAGGGATTGGATCACAACCAATCCTTGTTGTTATTGGTTTGTGTTCAGAGTTCTACACTTATCAGCCCCACCCTAGGCAGCACCCAAAGTCCAATTTCAAACATCTCGCACACCTCAGGCTCTTAACCTGGGACTAATGACAACGAACTCACTCCAGTCTGCAATCGACCAATTGCTTGGCTGAAAACCTTTGTTGGTAACAATCCGCTTTCTTTCACATTCTATCTTGCATCTCATCTCCGACCCCATCTTTTCATCCATCCATCCATCCCATCAAAACTCCAAAAGCAACTGAAACGATATCCGCTTGATGCTCTTCTCCATATTGGTGTGATGTGGTATAGCAATGATGATGTTGGAAGTAAACGACAAAGGAAACCGTCGGCGGCCCCAGAACGCAATGAGCGTATGTGATACTAACAAAGCAAGAGAGGAAGAAAAAAAAGATGATAAAAGCGAACAGCTAGTACACAACCCCCCTACTCCCATCCATCCCCGGATTTCCCCCCAAAAGAATTCATTATACACAATGTGCCAAAAAAGGAGGCTCAAGTCATACATCCCCATCCCTCGAATCGTGACACAGACGACTACCTCGCATACACCTTGACCATGCCGTCTCCACCACTGCTAACCACCCATTTCCCGTCCTGACTCCATACAACGGCGCAGACACCCTCGCCGCGCATGCTCCTATGGCAAGTCATCTCTTGCGTGCATGACCTTGTCTCGAGGGACCAGAACCGAAGCGACATGTCGTGACCCGCGCTGACGAGCTCGCGGCCGTCAGGGCTAAGGGAGAGGCTGGAGACAGATCCTGGATGGGCTAGCATGTTATATGTGCATTGACCTGAAAAGAGTTAGTCTCGGGCACGCATTCTCGCAGAGGACGACAAAGCTTACCGCTATTGGCATCGAAGAACCTGATGTAACGATCTTCGTGGCCAGATATGATGGTACCCTCAACGCCAGATCCCGCCGACCGACCACCTCCCGTAGGCCCGCCACCAGTTTCATCTTCACCACCGGGGCCTTGTGTTTGATCCAATCCAACTGTTGTCGCTACAACAGCGTTAACGGCTGTGTTGATGGTACCGTCATACGTATCCAAGCTTGCCATCGTTCCAATCTCCTCTCCGCTACGGGTATCGTAGACAATAATGGCGGCATCCGCATAACTGACGGCAAATGTCTCACCATTGGGACTGAGGGCAGTAATGCAGGTCGGGCTTGCCTCCGAGTTGGCCCGCTTAATGGTATGCACAAGTGTATGATGGAAGGGGGAGTTGGATGCCGTGGTCGGCTGTGGCGAGCTGGGGAATGCGGAGCCAGAGCTCATAGAGTTGCCCCTGACACGTCCACCTGCACGACGAGCCGGTCCCGGTTGAGGCGATGTGAGTTGAGGAGGTGCGCTGACAGCCCACACCTTGACAGTGCCATCCGCCGCTCCGGACACCAACAGGATCCTATCAGGTGGACCATGGTTGTTGGCTTGACCGAAAATGGCACCCAGGTTCGTAGGCAAGACGCAAAGCGCCCAGACAGCGTCAGTATGGCCATCTAGGGTGGCCTTGGGATCAACCCTTCCTCTTTCCCATACGCGAATCGTAGCATCTTGACCACCAGAGAAAATCCAACCGTCACCCTGGGCACGACCACCGGTAGAGAAGTTGGGAGATGGCGACCAAGACGTAAGAGACAACACGGCACCACTATGACCGCGATGTGTAAAGTCCGCCGCAACATCGAGATCTCCATCAGCATTTCGTTGACCAATGTGCCTATCAGGAATGTGGAACCTCTTGACCAGGCCGTCGTCTCCTGCTGTGCAGATCTCAGGCTCGCCAGGGCTGCCGCCGCCAGAAAAGATGACAGTCCGTACCACATCCAGATGGCCGCGCAAGCCAAAGCGGAATTTGAACATTGTACCCTCCGCCTTCTGGTTCAGAGAGCCAAGCGAAAGCTCGTGCTCGGCGCTCCTCCTACGCGCCATACCACTTGAGCTCTTTCTTCGGTGGGAGAGCGCTCCACGGTTAGGAGACTTGGTGAGGTTCTCGGCGCTAGGGAAGGCATCCGTGTCAGGCCTGCTAGAAAAGGACTGTTGCGGCGTCGGCTGTGTCATCGTGGTAGGGTCCTGGAAGTTCGACTCGTTAAAGTCCCATGCATCCGTCGTCGAGGCGGACTTTGGCGCAGTTGGTTCACGTCCATCTCCCCTAACCATCGGAGGCGCCTTGCTGAGTGTGGAAGTTGGCTCTTCGACTGGCTGAGATTGCATCGAAGCTGACCAGTCGGGGGTTTCACCACTCTTCAGAATATCGTGTAGCTGCTGTCCTCTAGATGAACGCTCCATAGGCGCTCCTTGCAGCTCGCCATATGCCTTCGGTGGCTGGTTAGTCTGCGGCCGCGGCCCAGCTACATGCTGTTGCTGTTGCTGTTGCGGTTGCTGCTGCTGACTCTGCACAGCGGCAGCATTAGTAGCATTAGCAGCAGCTGCCTGCTGGGCAAGCAGGTCCCGAATTTGGCTTTGTTGAGAACGCTGGTAGGACTGCTCAAGCTGTTGGTTCAAGGCTTCACCTTCGCGGAAATCGTCTAGGATAGGCAGGGGCGGGGATTCTCGTGGTGGTTGCGGGTTTGCTGGCGTGACCATCAGATAAGTAAACTCGGCCTGACACTGATCGAGGAAGGTCTTGAGTTCGTTGCGCGCAGATTCGTCGTCTGGAGGACCGATCTCGACGTTCTCAGCCTCGTTAGGGGCTCCGGAGAGCTTTGTGTTTGCTGTGAGGGTATGTCAGAACCTGATAGCAGACAGGATGAAATAGTTGTGCTTACGGCGCAGCTTTTCCTGTATGATGGTAGACCGGTTAAGTCTGGTCTTGTTATCCTCCGCCTCGGCCTCGGCCTCACCCTCCACTCCCTTCTCTTTACCAGTAGACTTTAGAGCAGCGCTCTGCTCCTTGACCTTCTTTTCGAGTATTGCGACATATCTCTTGAGTGCCTTTTGTGTCGCGTCTGCTCTCCTGGCCTGACCCTCGAGGTTCGCTATCCTCGCCCGCATCTCCTGCTTTTCGATCTCCCAGGCATTGCGGTCGCGCTCATGACGGTGCCACTCTGTCTGGAGGAAGCGCATGACACCTGTATGACGAGCGTTAGCTCTGACGACCGAGTACTTTGGTTTGCTTCCTGAACCGACTAACCTTGGAGTGTATACTCGGTCGCGGGCGGCTGACCAGAGCCATTGCCCATTACCCCGCCCATCTCATGACCCGCGCCAAACGAGACATGAACGCCGTTAGTGCCCATAGTTGTGCGATTATCGGTGGTCGAAGCGACAGCTTAAGCTGCGAAGCTTTTCGCGACGATAAGAGGCGAGGCTGACGTTGGCCGGTCGGTGGCTAAGTAATTGACGTGGGAGATTCCAGCCGGACGATCGTCAGAGCGCACAGCGTCGACAAGTGCTGAGCTGGTGAGGGACCGCGTGGACCCTCGTCTCCCCTTTGGTGTTTGCGGTGTGGTGGTAGGTAGTCGGGTGCGTAGTTCGAGGCTAGAAAAGCAAAAGCAAAGCAACAATCGAATAGTCGTTAATCGCGGTAGTGTATCGAATGCGATCCGTCGTTCGTCTAGCTACGTATCTTGCCCTGGTGCCCTAGTATTAGAAGAAAGTGAAAGCCACAAGGGGGGGGTCGGCCGTCGATTGATCCGCGGCGGCTTGAAAAAGCGGGAGTGGTGACCCTGATCTGCAAAAAGGCCCTGGTTGCGTTTGGGTATGCTAAGACATCGGATAAAAAGCGAAGACGTGAAAAGAAAAAAGAGATGATGGCAAGTCCCTGGATTCGGTGGTGGTGGTTCAACTAACAAGTTATGATGCGCGTAAGAAGCACACTCCAACGAGCAAAGTGGGCTGCTGCCAGCCAAAAAGACTTGACGGGAGATAAACGCACTGCGTGGTTGGAGATGAGGGAGCTCACCACTGGCGACTGCCCGCTGCACTGCGCTGCGACTTCTGTAGCGACGGGATGCAGCGACTGGCAAGCGCGCTTTGGTCCTGCAGCGTCGAATTGGAAGCTGAAGCGACTAAACACACCATGGCACTGTCTTATTGGCCTACGATAGCTCAGTGTTGGGTGGTTATCTGGCCTGTGCGTATCACTCCTTTTCTATCTCGACTTGTGCTGGCATTCACGAAAGCGCCATGAGATTCAAGGTCAAATGCGCGCCTATTGAACATTCTCCATCATAGCTGAGACCTCAAGATTGCCCCTTCTGTTGCACAGAGCCCTCCTCAGCATAGTCCCTCTAGCATCTCGACTTGATTTCAACATCAAATCACAGACGAGGCCGCAATTGCCCTCACATTCACCTTTTCAGCGTCAGGGGCTAGCGCTTCCCAGCTCAACAAAGAAAGCACAGATCAGCATAGGCACCGTTCGCAGACCCGAGGGCGGACTTGGTGACGTTCCAGGGGAAGCTCAGGGGAGCTCAGCGAGCGGCTTCAAAGCTTGGCGCCCTTGTTTCCACGTTGGTCAAGATGAAATCCAGGGGTGACAACAATAATCAGCGAGGTCAATACCTTCATGGAGATGCGACCGGCGTCTCATTAGATGTAAAAGCGTCCAGGGTATATAGTATAATCTCCTCCAACCTCTAACTACCTCTAAAGAATCCCAAGCTTACCAGCCTAAAACTCCAACTCCTCAACCTCCATCCCACAAGTCGTACAGGTCTTGACCGTCATCCCCTCCTCATTCTCGACCGTCCTGCCCCATTCATGGACATGTTTCCCTCCATTATTTATCGCATCCCCAAACTTGGTCGCTTTTCCTCCCCTCCCTGTTGAACTACCACCACCACCACCACCACCATCTCCCGCTATCCCGCCCAACTTCCTCGTATTCCTCCTAAACGCCTCTGTCCTCGTCTTCCTCTTCAAATCAAGCAGCTTCTCCTTAAACTTGGCCTCCTTCCTTCTCTTCTTGTCCTGTTCACGTTTCTCAAACTCGGCGTCCAGGGCCTCCGCCGACCCCCATTTGACATTAAACGCATACTCTTCGACCTGGTAGCGTAGAAAGAGCATCATGTCGTGCCAGTGAGACTTGTGCGGGTTCGGTTTGGACAGGTGAGGGAGGAGTTCGGGGTCTTTGAGTTCAGCTGTAGTTGTCATCACCAGTCAGCATCCAGTCCCAAACCAAATCAGCAACAGGACAGAGGCACAAAAAAAAAAACTCACGATCAGTCAACAAATAATCCTCCTTCGCCTCCGTCTTCGTCAAAAGACTATACCTCTCCGGCCACCTCTCCTTACACTTCCCGCACACCGCGCACCCAAACGTCTCCTCCCACACAAAATCAATCTCCAAGCTGCCACACTCTCTACACTTCTTCCTCTCCTTCGCCGCATCCTCCTTGTCTGTGAGCACACTCAACCCAGGCTCGTACGGCCCCGCTTTGTTCCTCTGCAGCTTCCGAATCAACTGCATCCGCTCCCACTCCGCGGCCGTCATGTGCGCCGGCTTTTGCTCTTGCTCTGCCCCGGGCTGCCCTGGCTTCGTAGGCCCGGACATTTGCTTGTTGAACGGATCATCTTCCACCGAAAGGAACCCGCCCTTGGTATCCGTCATGGCGCTGAAGTTGTAATCGACGTATTTGGTGAACTTGCGTGAGATGGGGCGCAAGTCCCCTTGATCATTCCCGTTCCCATCTTTCTTGTCACCAGTTGCTATTGTTGATGTGCTCGTGCGAGCGTCCCGGTTACTAGCCGGTACGTCATTTCGCGAGATCGATGTGAACGGGCGCTTGCGAGAGGCCGCGGCGCGACCGGCGGCGCCGGCTAGCTGGATGTCATCGGTGGCGGCGATGCCGGAGGCGGTGCGTGGGAGGGAATCGGAGGGGAGGGGGATGCCGGCGGCTCGGTGGTCGGCTTCGCGTTGGGTGCGGAGGTCTTTGACGCGGAGACGGGATTCTTCCTGGTAGACGCAGGGGACTTGTTAGTTATTTGGCGAGTGCGACGGATATGAACCGGATTGGGGAGAATGGCTTACTATGCGACGAGTGTCGGCGGCGGGTGTTGGTGGTGATGCTGGACGTGCTGTGGTTGTTGATCGTGTTCGTTGCGCTGGAGCTGGAGGGGTGGACGGCCGCTCCATTGTGGGAGTTGCTCGCTATGCCGCAGTGTCGAAATTAAGTTGATTGCGAGAGGGAGCTGTCATCGGCGAAATGCCATCCAAGGGTATCTTTAACAAAACAAAAGGAGAACGGCGATGGTTGTTAAAAGGATGAATGCATTCACCGAGCGTGCTGTGTCGCGAAAGCCAATGTTGTCCATCGACCCCTCGATGACGCTGTTTGGTTCGATTCGGCAGGCATCAGCCAAACAATGTGCTGCTCGCCGCCTCCGTTTCAGGCGCCAAAGTCCGCCGCAAAGAGAATTGCCACATCCTCGGCAATGGCGACAACCTCGACAAAGGAGACATTCCACACAACAATCACGACGTTTGTAGTTAGCAAAAGAGTATGCCAATCCAGATAGTAGTGTATTGTTTACTACCTCTCACGTCCTGGCAACGCAGGCTGCTAAGCGGAGTGGGCTGACGACCGGACTCGCTTATCCACCATTGTTTGCTCCCATTAACCACCGCCCCGGCCATCCGTCTAACCAAAGGATGTCTATACGTATTTTTGCCAATGCTTCAAAAGCCATATTGGTACAAAGTATCACCCGCCCAGATAACAGTAGCCGGCACGGTCGTGTATAACCTGTTTCCCTTTTTTTTCCTTTTTTTTCTTTCCCTGCACGGTGCAGCAGCACCCAAGCCGATCGTTTTAAATCGCTTACTCCTCCTTGGCGCCGCCGCGGCCAGCACGCTCGGCAGCCTCAACAGCCTTCTTGTCGCTCTGAGCAGCACCGCCCTGGAGACCGGCCATCAAACCAGCAGCCTGCTTGAAGGGACGCTTGAGGTCGCCGCTGGCAGGCTGGCCCAAGAGGTGGATCTTGGCAAGGTTGGACTCGAAGGCGCCCTTGAGGGGGATGATGCTCTGGATGAGGAGGGGGTTGGTGTACTTGAAGTAGAGATGCATGACGCCCATCATGAAGACGCCCATCATCTGGGAGCGGAGGAGCGACTTGGCCTGGGCCAGATCGTAGGCGTGGACGGTGGTGGTCACGAGCTTGCCCTCCTCAGTGGAACCCATCGGCGCCGGCTCGACGTACTTGAGAGTGGTGAGGTCTGTGGAGCGACAAAGTTAGCAGACTGTGGATTCTTGCTCGAGGGAGAGGAAGTGCGACATACCCTTCTTCTTGTTGATGGTGTTCATGATGTAGAGGTGGATGCCGAGGATGAGGACATTGCTGAGCGCGTAAAGAGCGCGGCAGAGGTTGAGAACATTGGGGTCCTCGAAGGGGATCTTCTTGGCGAGCTGCATCATACCAAGGATGATGACCAGGTTGGTGCTGTGCCCATGTTAGCAACTGGAATCCGTCTCCGGCTCGCGATGTCGAGGACACGGCGGCACGTTGTTCGCGCGTTCGGCGGGCGGTGATGTTTCTTACATTTGCGGGGAGAGACCCATTTTGAATATGCTTTACCGCGTGGCGGAGAGATTAGAAAAGAGTATAACCAAATAAAAGGTTGACGACGATGGTTGTCGACAACAGAGAATCAACGGAAAGAATATGCGCAACAGGCGGTGGGCGGGACTGTGGATTGCGTGGGCAAAGAGACGGAGCACGGAGGTGATGACGGATCGCGACAGATTTTATTTAACTAGCTGCGGGATGGACACTCTGGACTTTGGCTGGGCCGGCCGCGGGCAAAAAAAAGGCCAAGGCTGGATGCGATTGCCCAGGCGGTCCAAACTTGGCCAAATTCGCCATCCAGCACACGTTGTTTGGTGACAACTTCAACAGATTCAGGGTCGCCCCCCAATTGGTTGTTACAAGTCATCTACGGACCCCAATTCCCCGATTCGGGCGCTCTAGCGGCGCTGTCTTCTCAACACTCGGGGCCCGCGGCGTTGGGCATTCTCGTCTCTTCCGTCGTTGTAGCTTTAACAATTCAGTTCCATCCCATCCTTTGCAGCAAAAGGACACGTTCCCGATCCTGATATCGGAGAAAGAAGCTTACCGCACGTTTTAGAAGCTGCGATGCGCTTACACAACCCGGAACGACTCAATGACTCGGCCATGTCCAAGATGCCATTATTGACTACGATAACCCCTTCTCTGCGAACGATATCATGGCACGCTGTTTATACCTCTACCTGACCTGATGTTGGAGTTTGTCTTGATGATCAGGATCAGGGACTTGATTCAAGGGACCAGTGACCAGTGAGGGGGTGGCTCGTGCGGCCGCTGACGAGATTTGCCAAGCCGGCTAATTATGGGTCATACGATAAGATAAGGTGTCGAGCTTAACCCTAGACATAGGTGTTCTTCCTACCCTAACCCTGATATTGCACTCGTGGATAAGCTCACCCCCCTCAGTTCGAACCCAGGAAACCGTTATACAAGAGCTTGGGTCCATCCCATATCCATCATCTAAGTTGGCTTGGACAGCCAGTTAAGAGACTGTACTGACGATGCATTTACCGGAATGTCATTTTGGAGTTATCGAGGTGAAGCTTACGAGATTGAGTGACAGCCCAGGGCAGAATCGGGCCTTCGTTCTCACGCTCTGCAGTCTCCACCTTGAGAAGGCCGACCTTGGACGACATACGATCCGGCGCTTGTCCTGGCCTTTTATCAACACAAACCTATGAAGCTCTCAAGTCCATGAAACACAGGCGTTGATCATGACCATCTCCAGGACAAAAAGGAGACGAACATGGAGCGGTTGCAGTGTCACATGAAGGTTGCATCTGTTTCTCTCGACGAACAAAATCATGCCCAGAGCGCTTGCCTTGTTGGCGCCGATCTGTGACAGTTTCAGAGTCGCATCTGGGAACCTCGCTAAAAGAAACTGTTCAAGGGACTCGAGGCGTTCTGGAAGTTCGTGATGGTGATGGTTACGTGTTCTTCAATAACAGAAATGACAGACCGGGGTTGCCCTGGCGATCCGCGGATATTTGACAAAACGGCTAGCGTCGTGTGCTCAGCCACTGCATTGCAAGGCCTACGAGCCACTCATGCCACTTCAACTGCCGTGATGGGTTTCGGGAAACGCCTCACCAAAGACGTTGATCCGTCTCCGAGCTCAGGGTTTCCATAAATAAAGACAGCCTAGATAGGTCAATGGACGGCAATGCTTTGATTCGGAAGGTGGAAGAATCCAACGGACAATGAGGCGCCGACATTGTCCGACTCGGCGAAAGAAGGAACCCACCTCCGGGTGCCCCGGAGGCCCGGGTGCGGGGACGGGCCGTTAGAAGACATGTGAAACGGACACCTCGGCGATCTAGACCCCACCTCCCCGTGCTGTACCTACCTTAGCTTCCTATGTCGACCGGCAGGGCTGTCGACCTCATTGTCATATGTATGTAATTGAAGGTCGGCAAGGCACGAGAAGGGTTCAAGTTCGGTGTCTAGGCAGCCATGCGGTTCCCATATTGTCAGTCCTTTCTGGTCCTCATTGAATATGATCGGGACCGTATCGGCTCGGGGTGCCCTGGCTGGCACAGAGGCGCAGGTGAGATTGCTGGATCGGCCAAGACCCACCGTTCAGCTGGGTCGAAGATGGCTTTGCACGTTGAGTTAAGGCACATCTATAGGGACGGGAGTTCGGGGATTGATGGCAATCAGATTGCTGCCAGGTACGAGTGCTCTTTTGAGTTGCTTGAGCCAATCTGGATGAGGGTTGTGATGCTGTTAAGGCTGAGAGACCCCTAGACGTCCAAGCTGGGAGGCCTCACTTCGTCATCGTGAATGAAGAATGTCGAGAAGTCCTCTACTCCTCAACCGCAGGGCATTTGATGGCAGCCTTGAGTGGCCGAGACTTGACAGGTAGTCTAATGGGTAGCTTCGGACTTAAGGGAGAAAGTCATCGTCGGTTCGTATGCGGTACTCAGGAAACCGCTTTACTATCGCCGACATGCATTGCTTCGCTTTAGGTACCTGCCCTAACACGCTTTGAAGGTGCGACCGTCGACATTGTCGTGCTTGCTACAAGATGCTGCTTCCAAGCTTTTAACTTCAATTGGGAAAGTCGCCGCCCGTTTCAACAAAACAACTAAACCTTCTTCAACGATATCTTATCCCAACTCCTCTCTTCAACAACATCCATCCTCAACTTTTGACGTCGGTATTTTATCTCACGATTACATACCATTCCAACCCCAGGCAACTGTATTACGCGTCCACGGACGTTGGGGGGCCCAATCCGGAACGACCCCTGTCGACCAGTTCTGTATCGTGCTATCAAAATCTAGTGATTATGTCGTCGAAGCGTGTTAAGCGACCCCTCCAGGGCCAAGACAGGTATCGATTCCCACACGCCCAATCACCCACGGTCACACGCTAACCCACATCGCACGTTAGCGTTCCAAGCCCGTACGGCGTGGTAAGCCCAGCCACTAGCCTGTGCCATCCCTACGTACCTACAATGGATCTCTGTCTCTGTCGCTTCCTGCCCCGTTCCGTCCTTGTTGAAATCTACGGTTGCCTCTGCCAAAACACCGACAGTTCCCCCGCCAGACGATCCGCCCGTTCCTTTCCTCCCATCTCAACCAGCTCTGGCCAGCACCCGCGGACGGTTTCCATCTCAACAACAACCACCGACCCCATCGCGGGCGATTCCGATATGAACGTCACCAATTCCGCAAACAAGACTGTCAATCCCAGCGAACTTCTCCTGGACTATAACCAACCCGGAACCGCTTGGGACCAGTCGCCGTATCACTCTGACCTGTTCCTCTCGGAACTTGGCGGCTTCGACAACAGCTTTGCCATCGGGCAGCATGCGAACAGCGCCTTCAACGCTCTCGAGAACACCAAGAGATTGACGGCAAACTTTCCAACCCAACCATCGCTTGTCACGCAATCGCAGGTCTTGGAAGCGCAGCCAACAGGAAACGGGCCCACCTACCTTGACTCCATCCAACATTCGGGTCCCAACTTCGACTGGGCAGGGGACAATTCCATCAACTCCATCAACTTCTCCATCCCCACTCCCTTCACCATCCCCCAGCAACCGGTTTCCGGCTGGAATACACCTGCGACGACCACTCTTGCGCTCCGTCAGCATCGCATTCCCGGTCCCGGCTCTGGTCCCGGTCGCAACTTTGGTCTCGCCAACGAACAATCAAACCATCTAAGCGAGAAGGACAAGTACCTCGCCATCACCCATCGACAGACTAGTCAATATCATCGCATCGACAAGCGCAACAAGATTCAGCGATTGGTCAGCAACATGAAGACAATGCCCGTCATCATTGAGGACAGGCCGTGCGAGTTCCCCAAGCTCAGCAAACGGGGAAAGCACAGGGACGAGGACGACCTCGACGACGACGAGCGGGTGCTCAAGGGCGAGGAGGCCAAGGGGATGACTTCAGCGCAGAGGCGTCAACTTCGCAACAAAGTATCGGCTCGCAATTTCCGTGCTCGCAAGAAGGGTGGGTTTACCTCGCTGATTCCGTTTACGATAAACATGCTCACTGACCTTTCTAGACTACATCAACGACTTGGAGGAAAAGTGCAAAGAGCAACACCGCACGATCCTCCAGCTGGAGGCCAACGCGCGCGCCCAGATCACCGACAATGAGCAATGTAAAGCCCTCATCGTTGAACTCTTGGGACTGCCACAAATGGCGAATGTGCTTGGTCACTACGAGAAGAAGATCAGCGCCATGGCCCAGACGATTGCCCCTGCCCAGTCCCAGATCAACATGGACTGCAGTATATCGGACTCGATCGGAATGGCCTCTTCTCAGTCACAGTCTCAGAGCATGTTCTCGACCTCAACTTGGGCGCAGCAGCTGGGAGATGAATCGGCCGACGTCGATGATTTCAGTGACGAGATAGGCATAGACCCAGCCGGTCTTAACTTTCCACGTTAGTGCCCGGGCACGCGAGGTACCCTCGTCTGGGCTAGAAACGCCCAATTTCCGACCCCGTGCTTGTTGGGTATGGTAGGCGTTTCTAGCTCTGACGAGTAGTACGGGTTTAACGAAGTTTCATGTTCACATTTGGCGTTTGCTTTCGGGAAGCTATTTCGCTTCTATCCGTACATGGAGGAATATTGCGGGTCCTTTTAACTTGCTTTCGATGTGTGATTTGGGGACGGGAGACGGCCCGCGAGCCTGTCGAAAAACGATGGGAGGATACAGCGCACATTTTCAGGAAAGGCGACAGCGGTAGATATGATTGGATCCTATTTGACGGATTAGGTCATATTTGAAGTTACAAAATCGTTATCACAAAGAAGCAACCACACTCTTCTATCGAAATCTGTCCAAAATCGCAGTGTTGCACGTACAGCTGAGCTTGTATATGTGCATGTCACTTCATCGTGACATTCTAACCTTCATCGAGACGACGAGATGCGGTCAACTCGTTCAGCCTAGTAAATGATCACAGCCAGCCGCCACTTTCCCGCGCCAGCGCATTCCCCAAACGAGATCTCTTTTCGACAAACGCATATCACGGGACGGGAAACTAAACGCAGGTCCCGAGAGCGAGCTGCAGGCCGGGCTGACGGGACCACCAGGCGGGCCTCGTGCACTTACACGAGGCTGCAGCGGAGTGCCGAATTGACACTGTCTATTGAGGACTCGAGCCTTGTGTGGCCACATCACCGAAACCGCTATAATTACAGCGGGCAAGTATCGACAGTCTTGATTCGGCCTTGTATTTGCTGCTGATTGGGGCGTGCGTTTCGCACCTCTTTGCACGACCACCTTGCGCTTTAAGATATTGAAAAGATTTGCAATAGTATGCTATGAGGTATCAACTATTTATTAGAGCACTTTAGGAATACTTTGGTACATAGAAGGGCTTCGAATCTTCGAGTGTCAAAGGTATATTCTATCGCTTTTATACTGGTGTTTGCTAGGTGCGTGTGCCGCACGGGCCACTTTCAGTGCTGTAATGCATCGCGAGCGCGCTAAGCTGGCGTGGCTGGTTTTTGCTTCTGTTCCTTCATTCTCCTTTGAGCAACAAAACACCGATCGACATGTTCTGAACGCTACTGCGGAAGTGCCCCTCGCTGTCTTTGTTATTCCAGATCAGTGACTCTACAATGGTGACGCGCATGCCCGCTGGCGGCCGAGGATGATGGATGTGTCCTGGTCGTCCGAACTCGTTTGGAGCGAGAGAGGCGCTTGTCACGGGGGCTGATCGAGTCAATGATGCTTGGGAACCAGCGCCTACATGGGCCGGTTCCTCGACTACTGGATGTCAGTCGAGTACCCTCGTCTCCCAGTGAGTGGCCCTTCCTGCCTCGATATTATCGCGCTGGCTGCTATCCATATTAGCCCATGTTTACCATGCTCACCGTGGCAAGGTATTGCAACGAGTAAGCAGTCTGAGAAAGGACACGCTGACATACACGCATTGGAATTTAAGAGACCTGTTGTATGCGTTGATCATCGATGGACATCGAGCCAAGCAATACCGTATGGCCATCCAGGTAAAAGGCGCCACAGTGACTTATACACGAACACGCTCTTTCCGGGATATAAGACCTGATTTGCCCACTGGCTTTTGTATCCTCTATTAACAATCAACCCTTATACGATCTGGCTATACCTACCTAGCAACTTGAACAAGGAACAAAATTCGTCCACAAACACAAGATATTAACACTAATTTATACCGGCCTCCAGTTGTTAACATGCAGTTTCCACTATCTAAGTCTAGGGGCTCCTGCCTCTCCCTCTGCCTCCTTGCAATCAACTACATCGCCGGGACTTCAGCTCTTCCCAAAGTATATGTAGTAGGCTATCCTAATCCTGCCGCAGTCGAAGAGTGGGATACCCACCCGCATCTGTATGGGCATCACGGCAACTTCACCGGCTCTTGCACAGACGTCAAGTTTGACGACAACCAATGCGTCCTTTCAGCTCGCTGCCGAGACATCCACGGCAAGGAGCCCGAATCCAAGCTCAACCTGAACAAATGCGTCTACTATTCGACGCCCGATCCACCGGGAACACGCACGTACACAAAGGGCCCGTTTCTTGCTTCATTCACTTATAGCTACGAGGAGAAGAAGGTTGACGAGGCTCTGGGTGACAGATTCAGGTGGGTTAAGTTGATACCTATGCAACGAAATACTGAAAGAGCGAAGAGTGATGTGACGACTTCGAACGAGTCTCTGGCGACTGTCGTTGTTGTTGTCATGGTTAGTAGGTGCCCTATGCTAACACGGATACTACGCTCCTTCTTTTACCCCTTTCAGACCCGGAAGCTTCTGCGACAAAGCCACCTGCGAGAGCTGTAGAATACAGAAGGCAGATGACGACTGGGATTTCCCCGGACTACCCGGCAAACCTAATTACCTTATTTGCATGTGCAGGGACAAAGTTGACGACCCCAAAACCCCGAGAAAGTTGACGTTGATGTGTGAGTAACCTTCTTCTTACACTCGTGTGTATTTTGCTGTTCCCTATCTCACAATTCCACTTCTTGGTTGACTGATATCTTCTTAGGGGGATTATGTCTACAACAGCAATGGAGAGCTCGCCTGTTTCGACGACCGTAAAGGCGTGTGAAATAGTGGATGGCTTTCTGGTTGTCGGAGGAAGCCGCGTTCATGGTGCAGGATCGCAGTGGTCAAGTGTCTGAAGCTACCTCTAGGTAATAGTGGTTAAGAGTGCCTGGAAGGAAGGCAGAAGGGAACCTGAAAGGAAGGGGCGAGGGACAATGACATGAAAAAGCAGTTATTTTGAGAATAGAGAAAAGGCACCCGATGCTGACTAATTGCCTATCATTCAAACCTGGAACGCAAATTGCTCATGAAATAGTGAAAAGTTTCGTCAATTTCCCGATCTGTTTCCCCCCTTGTTGACCTTGAATCCCTCATGGACCAGTAAGAAAATCTCTACCAAGTTCCCAATCTGTTGACCAACTCGTTGACCTCGAATCCTTCATGAACCAGTAAAACAATTCCACTCATTTCCCGATCTGCTTTCCAACTTGTTGACCTTCGATGTTCCTAAGTGGAAACCTTGGAAAAATCCTGGCAAACAATATTTCCATCGTCCAGGGTGAGACCGATATCTGCTAAATGTTAGCATACACCAGAAGGAAAATCAATTTTGAAGCCGGAGTGGTCTGGTGGGCCATGGAATCATTCCGGATGGACATGTGCTGATGTTCTTTTGGAGGGGAGACGGGTAGACTTGCCTAAAGGCATCGGATGAGGCTTATCTCCGTCTGCGCAATCCAACACCGGCTGACCAACATCCATGGTATTCTGGGGGATAGTGCAATTGGAGCCCTTATCTTCTGAACAAAGATTCTCCACTTTCCTAATGAAATTGTTAGACAGTCTGGTGGTGTTCAAACCTCTCTCTAATCCAGCCCGAGTGAAAGGTCCAAAACCGGATGTAACAAGGAAAGCGTAGAGGACTGGACGTATCGATGAAGTGTAACTCACACGTCGATCTGCTTCATTTCTGTGTCCCCCATTGGCCACCTCCAGCCGGCAAACCACAAATACCTTATGGCATGGTTTTCATCCTTGGTGCCTTTGGGCACATACCAGGCCATGCATTGGGCCAACTTGATCTTGGTTGCGTGCCGGTCATTGCTATTCTCCTGAATGCCCTTGTTGGTCTTGCATTTGGCTTCCAGAGTGCACTTCTTCCTATCGAATTTATAGTCGGTGCAAGAAGTGCTGAATTCGCCCCACACGAGACCGAACATGGACAACGAGAGGAAGAGACCTCCAAGAAGAAAGGGGACACGCATTCTGGCGTATGTAGAGGAGAGACTTGGGGGTTTTGCCAATGTGATGATCCGTCTTGATGGCCTATGTGCTGGTGCTGGGTAAGGCTGCGATCGAAATCGGAACGATGGCTGAACAAGCCTTTCGGAGTGGTTGATATTCTCTGAGAGAGGAAAGCAAGATCTGGAATTATTGGAGACAGACCTGTTTATATGCCTATTTAGAGAAGGAGACGATATCGTAGCGCGCGGGTGATCTGGAGGTAGGAACCACGAGTTTGTTGGTCACCACCAACAGGTATGATCTGTGTGCATCATGCCGCCGTTTGACATGTCCAAACCTTTACACAATAATAACGAAAAGATATCGAGCGTTTGTCGTCCTATAGAATTGTCACAGTTGTGTTTTCCTGACTTTCAATCGATAGGCGCCATAAAAAAGCACAGCAGGGACTTTGAGACGAGAGTAGAGAAAAGGCACCCGATGCTACCTAGGTACTAACTCATCGCTTAGAATACAAACGCAAATCGCTCATGAAATGGTCAGAAATCGTCCGTTATTTTTCAGATTTCTTTTCAAAACCATTACCCCTTGGTACCTACATAACCCCTACCATTCGAATTTCCAGCACACAAAGTTTCCGTTGTCGAGACCGATACCTGAATCTGGTTGACATTAGCACACAGCAGAAAACATATAACAGCAGGAGCAGTGTACCAAGAAGCCAGGACAGAAGAATGTGCAAGTTGCGTTTGGAAGGAAGGTGTGTAGACTTACCAAACTGAAGGAATGTATCATGCTTCTGGTTTCCTAGCTTATCACACTGCAATACTGGTTTGCTATTGTCGTCGAGGTCACGATCGTCAATGTCGCACTTGCTTCTCCATTGACAGGTGTTCGTGAGTTTTGCCCTACTCAATGGGTTAGTCGGTCGGTCCCTTGAAAGAACTCCTTTCTTCCAACGGAGCTGGAAGCAATAAGGAAAGCGTAGAGGTATCAATGAAGTGTCACTCACGGCCCACTGGCCTTCTTCAAGAGATAGACATCCATGTTCACACTGGCCCACCACAATTGTTGATTCTCGTGATTTTTCCCCGAGTCCTCGTTTTCCGGTGTCGAATCTTTTGGAACAAAGTTGGCGAGGCATGTGTTCAGGTGGATCTGGGTTGGACGCTTCCCATCTTTTACCCCAGCCTCGCCCTCGCTGCCTTTGTTGACTTTGCAGCGAGCTTTAAGGACGCATGTTTTCCCATCCCACTCATAGGAACTGCATTTTTTGCTGATTCCTTGCTTGACTTGGCGAGCATGAAGATGACCGTCCCTTGTCTGTAAAGTTGAGATGCTGGCGGTGGATCCGAGGCTAAACAATAAGATAAGAGAGAGGAAGAGCCCTCCAAGAACAGATGGGTAACGCATTCCAGAAAGTTGAGTGATGTGAGCGTCTAGTGCTAGTTGGTGGTTTCAATGTTGGTTGTCTTGATGTCGTGTTCCGTTTTGATGTTTTTCCCGATGAAGAAGGATGGAGGATCGCTGCTCTGCAGACTCGTTGTAGGGTTAAGGTGATTTATATGCCCAGGAGGTACCAGAACAGATATCGGTGACATAGCGAAACATAATATGCCTTTGATGCCGTAGCGTGCGGGTGCAGTGGGAGTTGCTGTCCATGACCAACAGATATGATCTCTAGTATCGTGCCGCTGTTTGCCAAGTTCATCTTTACACGATACTGGCACGAGCATCTCGAGCGTTTGTCGTCCTCTCCACTTACAACAGTCAAGCGTTTTGGGTGCAGGCACGCAGTCCAGATGCGCCTGCAGTCCAACATGCGAGCCATGGCAGGCGACGTCATCTTGCCCATTCCAGTGTTTGAAAGCACTCCCACCTTTGATCCGCGCTTCCTTCCCTTTCGCACCTCCTTATTGTAAACACCAAAATATTCTTGCCAGAACACTCGCAATGACTTGATTGCCCTCCAGTCGCAACTCCCACACTTGTGAATGTTGCAAACTTCATCATACAAGTTACCTATCTTCCACACTCGACGGGCGGGATGATTGAGGGGCAGGGAATGATGCTATGTAGAAGCATGGATTTCGAAGGAAAATGAAAGGAACCCGAGGGTGAACTAAGCACATATTACACAAAAGCCAATGACTCATAAACCAAGCACGTGAAATGGTTCTCCGTTCATTCCAGTCAGCTACGAATTCCCCAACTCCTAATTTCTTGCACACAAGACGGCCGTTTTCCCGTCTTTCTCTTCGATATTTGACCAGATATCTTCAGACAACCCAACGCATATAGCTAAGTAAGTACCTAAGAGCCAAAAAAAAGAACGCCAGTTGGAAGCCTCACTAATTCTGCCCTTCACACCTAGAGACCTCGCCACAAATGACCTAATGAAAGGGAAGGTGTCTTCATTTTCTTCAACGAACAAAAGAGCATCATTCTCCTCTTCTACCAAAGCATTACATGTATCCGTCGTTGTTGGCAATGAATTGATCTGGAAAGGAGTCAATAAGTGGAATAATAGTGAATCATAGAGGTGATTGACCACATACCCATAAAGAAACCGCTCGTTGTCTCCCAGTTTGCTGCCTCATCCTTCTTGTATTCGCCAGGCTTTCCCACGGGTGGGGGGCATTTAGCTTCGAATATCATCGGGTTCTTCCAATTGTCTTCATTCATTGCCTTGATTTTGACATGGCAGAAGTCGCGGTGGAACATGGTGCGGTGAGGGTTATAATATACACTTGCAGCAAGAAGAAGACTTCCATATAATTCGGCCCATGGATGAGAAATTCTCGATATCGAAGCGCGCAGGTGCTCTAGGAGGAGTGAGTTGCTGACCATCACCAACAGATGTGATCTCTGAGAATCGTGCCGCCGCTCGCCATGTCCAAACCTTTGTGCAATACTAACAAAAAGATACCTGTCGAGCGTTTATCGTCTTCTAGAATTGCCACAATCGTGTTTTCCTACACGCTTTCAAGGGATATGCGCTTCATGACTTCATCGGGGAGCAACCTGTCCAGACGCACTGCAGTCCAGCCAGACGGGTTACGGCAGGCACCGCCGACAACAACGTCCCCTCGCCTGGTCTCTTTCTCAACACCAACTTGTCCCTTCCGCTACGTCTAATCTCCCGGTGCGCCGCAATTTATTAGCACACCTCTGTGGCGCTTAATGGACATTCGATGTCAACGCCATTCGCGTCGCGCTCCCTTTTTGCCACTCAAGGCTGCACGTGTCGGCCCCGTTCCAATCCAACGATCACGTCCTACCAAAGCGTCTTTCAATTAGGTACCTACTCTTGCCTATGATAGCGACTGGACCGAAGGGAGGAYTGCTTACCCAACGCCTACTTGCATGTCCAACGGCACCGAGACGGTTGGTGCTTGGCGACCGGCTGTTGGTCGTTGGTTCCACAGCCACGAGGACAAAGAGTCGAAGAAGTGAAGGGGTGGCACAATGGGGCACGGCGGTCTTTTGCAAGGAACCAGCAAACATGGAGCACCAACAGATGACGGAAGTAGCTGCCAAGATGACCTATGAGGACTCCGTAAGGTAATCGCCTTGACCAGCCATTTGTGTTGGTGATAGCCCATTCAGCAATGCGGAGTCAGGCCGTATTTGTTTGTCTTTACTGGGCTTTGCTTTGCCTGGCTTTATTATCTTCACAAAGCCCGAGCAACCGGGTGTTCCAGGCCGGATACCGCCCCTGAAGTACTCGAACCTCTCTCAATAGCATTTGCGTTTCTGGTTGACACCGAGGGCAGATCGAGAGCGGGTCTCAGAACTACACAACATGAAAGCTTGACAATCAAGTGGACGAAGCCTTTTACTCGTTATCGTCCGACCTTTTTTCTATGGGCCTTCTATGCCTAATTTTTTACTTCATTTTACTTGCTTTATATGCACCGTTGCAGTCATTGCTCATGGGGCCGCGCGCGGTATCATGCTTGTCATACGTCTGTCTTCCTTTCGATCTCTGTTCTCCGCCCTATATTAAACCACAAGTCAGTCCCCATTCCTCCTTTAAGTTTCTTCCCTTTCCCATCAAACCTCACAGCTCTGGGCAGCAACGCTCGTCACCCCTGAGAACACCAAGCACTGCAAGCCAGGCCACCACGACGACTCACTAACTATATTCCACCTCTGCCTCGATCGATGTTCTTGCTACTTTGCTCTTCAAGATTAACAGCTCTGCAAAAGGGCTCTCGTCAGCCCTTTGTTCAGGGAAAGACCACAAACATTACGAACTACACCATCGGCACAAATTACCTACCGATCGAAGGCCTACGAAAGAAGTCCTGCTTTCTGAGATGCGGTGCTCAATCTTCCGTGGCACTTACCCTTCTCTTCTTTTCCTAGCCATCGGATTCATTGCTACCACTACGGCCCTGGTCATAAGAGACCATCCCTTCGACACCGCAAACTTGGAGCACGTTCCGATAGACGGGGGTCGATTCAGCGAAAATTGCAATAATTTCGATTTTAACGACAAAACCTGTGTCCTCACTGCCACCTGTAAGCCTAAGAGTGACACAAAAGACGCGAGCAATGTGAAGGATAACCGTCGCACCTCGAGCCTCAACTTGAACAAATGCTTCTGGTATCACAAGGTTGATAAGAAAGAGAATGATCTTGGATGGCAGGTAGATTGGAACGAGAAGAACGAAGATTGCCACGGGTGAGTACGGCCCCGAACAGTTCTTAGCACGGCCATGGGGCGGAAAGCATCTCGCCTAGCACATCACTAACCCACCATATCAGAATCACGAACTTTTACGACTTCTGCGATACCACACTTGGACCCCGTAACACATATGAAGTCAATCCCCTGGTACTGTGGCCTATGTGTCTCCCACCAGATGATCCCAAAGATACGTACCACAGGATGGGAACTTTTCACACCTGGTTGGGTACGTTCTTCTTCTCTCCTATGGCAAATATTGTTCCACTGATTGACTCTATCCAGATCGATATATTGCCAACAACGACGGATACATGGAATGCTTTGGGAGAAGAGGGAAGTAAGGAATCATATGGAAGGGTGTTGGACATGGGGCTTCCTGACTGGGTCTACTTGGTAAATGATTTAGACGGGCTGGGCTCGTAGCAAATATCGGCGCATTGTGTGTTTTTGTTGATGCGATGAACGGGAAATTGGTGTATCCATAGATGCATCCAGCTATACTCTTCATCTTTGTAGGACTGACAACAATGCGCTTGTTTCGTGTCTTTTGCTATTCGCGGAATTCCCGTACGTGACCAAGTTGAACCGCCTGAAGAGACGGCCGATGGCGATAATGACGTGTAGTTGGTGTGTGACTGTCCGATCTGAACCAACGGCAAAGACAAAGGCGGGAAAGGGGTCGATCCTGTAGCGGCACCACCAACAATGCCTTTGTCAAGAAGACCATGGCCCGGCAGCTCAATTCCCACTTAGGCGCCACGATGACAACAATGACAACCATTCCTTTCCTGAGAAAACGGGCGCTGAATTGACATGGTCCAACAGGACAACAGGTTACCGCTTGGTAAAGGAGGAGCGACAAACACATAAAAGGAAGGAACCTTGAGCGGATATGAGAAGGTCATCACACCCGCGAGTGCTCATTGCTCCGGTTGGTCACGAGCGGGGCTTAGAAGTGGGATATCTTACAATCAATGAACTTTCCCTCTCCTTTCCTCTAACAAGAATCCCATCCGCTTGCCTGTCGGTCTATCAGTCACTGTCCATGGAACACCCGCGCGCTAACACATCGATTGCATCACGGATATGACCGCTCTTGCAAGTATAAGAACCCGTTACCTGTACAAGCACGAGCACCAGGTGTAGCGTTTGCCTGGATTGCCAGTTTCCTCCTTCCTGCCTCTACTCAACCGAACCAGTACTGCTCCGAGGAAAAACCACGACTTCCCAAAGAAGAAATCATCACAAACGGCCTCAATCCCCAAAACCACGAAGACTTTCAAGATGCGTTTCCAACTTGTTTCAGGTCTCTTCCTCTCCTTTTGTCTACCTTCTATGGGACACGTCGCCAAGTCTCCGCCCAACTCGCTACAGTCGGGGGATCACGACGAGCTGCCCTCGTTTGGAAAAAGAGAGGATTGGCACACCGGCGATACATGCAAGGACTACAGCTTTGACGATAAGAAATGCGAACTCACCATTCACTGTCTGCCAGACGGCAAGAAAGACAGAGTCGAGTCCAAACTCAACATGAACAAATGCCTAGTAGCTTATGTGAAGAAAGGAGAGGAGAAAAACAAGCATGCTGAGAAGGACTTTTCTTGGATCGGTTATGGAGAGCCAGCACTGGTACAGGTTGGCGGCATCGGGTCGTAAGTACTCTAATCTTCTTTCACTAGGTATCCTTTGGGAGACCACAGAGCACAACAACGCAAATGAGCTGACAAAAACTACCTTACCTGTAGGTTCAACATCTGCAAGACGAAAAAGAACAGTAAAAGGGACAAGACGAGATCAGGTTTGGTGTTAAATTGCGACAAGAATTTTCCGCTGCCGTTGGGTACGTTGAGCTTGTCTTTCTCCAGTCCCAATCGACCATTATAACACTTCCCGCACAAGGGGAGACTCCCCAACACCCACACACACCTTATATTGTCTGCTATCAATACGACACTGCACTGTCACAGCTCCGTTCTAAGACTAACATAATATTTGTATGGTAGAATTCCGGATCAGCCGAAACAAAGAAGGGCACCTTGTGTGCTAAGGTCAGCGAGAAGGTTCAAAAACGTGGCGCTCATGGAGCGGCTCTATGGTTTCAAAGGTTTAACTTCTGATGGGCAACGGGGGATTGGGGGATCGTATAATCATGATAAAATGTACAGTCGTGGGGGCGGTCTTGGGTTTATGGGTTTTACGTGTGAGATCGTGGGGACATTATTGTTCAGATGGGTGCCAGAGGATGGGGTTGTTGTTGAGGAGCACGGGGGAAGCTGGGGAAGGAACAATGAAAACGGAGAGGGTTGAGACTTAGGAGAGACACGAGTAGTAAGGTGGAGAGAAAGATGAGAGCTGTAACGAAGTGTTGGAGAGTGCAATTTTTTTTTGAGAGGCCAGTTCGAGGTTCGACGTGTGGTTTGACGAGTCGCTTTGCCCGGAATGATGGTGTGCAGTGAGTGGCAGGAGGAGGATGAGGGACAAACGTGGAAACGGAAATCAAGCTGGAGGGAAGCTGAAGTCTGAAGAGGTTCATTATGGCCCCGACGAGGAAGGATACAGCTGTTTGTAGTTAATAGGTTAGCACACATGAGGCGTTTTCATCGCTACTATAATGGCAAATACAAACAAACGGGGGTATTCGACCGTTGGAGGGAGGTCAGCGTTTACCATGCATGGTAGGACCAAATCTCTTCACAAGTAAACCTCGGTGAACACGGAGCCAACAACTGGTGTTAAAACTGCTCTGACAGCGTTCGTTTTCCACATGCTAATTACATTACCCATTTGACTTCTATTTTATCCCTTTACATCCCAACTCCCAGAGAGGTCCTGGTACCAGCCCAGTCCCCAATTGAATCCATCCCGTTCTTCACTCAACAACCTTCTTCCCACTCCCACTCCCACTCCCCTTATTCCCAAAATCATACCCAACCCCATCGACAACACACCTCCTCCCAACCCTCCCAAACTCCTCCCCCGGCCACCCCTGCACCGTCGCCCCCTCCCTAACCGTCTCACCGCCCATAACCAACGTATGCTCCAACAGACACGCATCCCTCTGCATCTCCGCCCCGCTCAACAACCTGCTCCCCGTCCTCAACACGGCCCCATCGCCCACCTTTAACCAATTCAGATCAAACTTGCCCCTCGTATTGATATGCGCCACCAGACTCGCGTCATCCACCGTCACTCGATCTCCCAAAACCAACAGCTCGGGCTCGGTGAAGATGAGAGAAGGTTGGCCGTTGGCAAACAAAGCGCAGTCTTCCCCGATCTTGGCGCCTAGGGCGCGGAAGTAAGCCACTGTGAAGCACGTGCCGGTAATCATGCCCAGCACGCCCTGGCCCCCGAAGCAGGAGGTACGGATCTTTTCGATGGACAGCAGGAGTTGCCAGCGCTGGCAGTAGGGGGAGAGATCCCAGGAGTGTGTTCCCGGTTGGCGACGGCCGAGGAGGATCCATTTGGCGACGATGGTGATTACTAAAGACAAAAAGGCGAGAAAGGTGTTGAAGACGGCGAAGATGGCAGAAAACAAACCGAAGAGGACCATGGGTTGGTCGAGGCTGGCGCGCGAGACGGGGTGGTGCGGATGGCTGGCTATGAAGAGGTTGATGATTTGGATGGTGGAGATGGAGGGGGCACTCCAGTAGACGACGGTAAAAAGGCGGTTGAAGATGGAGTACGCGGTAATGGTCAAGGGTGAGTAGACGTGGTAAGGAGCGAGGCCGAGGTAGAAGGCGCGACCGAAGGGAGTGCTCATGACAACCGCAGGGTCGCTGGCAGGGTCTTCGGCTTCGGTGTCGGAACCGGAGTGGTTGAAATCGGGGACGTCCGAGACGGGGCGGGTGATGGTGATGCTCGGGGTGCTCCGGCCCCTTTCGGGGTCATTGGTGCCTTGGAGGTAGCGGACGCTCTCGATGGAAGACTTTTTTTCCTGCGTCAGGGCGGGATGCTGCGCTGCACGGGCGTTGCGTCGGGAGACTCTGCTCTTGTCGCCACCCCTGGGGGCCGCTCCGGTGGAGAGGCAAAGAGAGTCACCGCCCTTGGAACCGACATACACTCCGTTCGCAACGTACTCCTTGTTTCGGCGGGTGAGTGCACCCGATCCAAGTACCGTGTCTTCGCCGACAGTCACACCGGGGAGACAAACCACACGATCAGCAATCATAGCACGGTCTCCAATCTTGATCGGCTCGGAACCGAGACCATCGGACGTGACGAGATACGAACGGGATCCGAAGACGACATCATTGCCAACGTCAAGCAAATGGTAGTCCGTAATGCCCGGTCCGGTACCTGGCCAGTACACGCGCTTGCCAACCTTGGCTCCAAGCAGGCGAAGGACAACAGAAGTCATTTCATAATGCTGACCAAACAAGCCCGTCAACTTCTGCAGCGACTTATTGGGATAAATCGTCCTCATCAGATCCAGTCTCCAGCGCTCGATCTGTCCACGACCCTCAGCACTGCTCGGCTTCAGCTTGCCAAAGATCAAATCCAACAGCGTCTTGATGATCATCACAGCGGCAAACTCGAAAAACGGACCGAAAATCACACCCAGGCCCTTAGCCAGGTAGTGATAAGCGATTCGGTTGTCGCCGGCCCACCAGATGATGATGCTCGGCAGCGGAGCAACGGGAGGAGCATTAGGGTCCTTCGCGGGTCTGCTCTCAACCAGCCCAACCATACCAAGCAGCCACGGGCCACCGGCAACCAGGCTGACAAGAGCGTACAGCGGCATAGTCAGGAACAAAGTCAAGGCCCAGTGCGGCTGCGGAGCGCGGTGGACGGATAGATCGCGGTTGGCCTCCGTGGCATCATTCAACTCCCAGCTGCACGAGTTGGGACCGATGCAAGCACCGTCGGGGACCCGGGTGCCGGGAGCAACGTTGGCGGCAAGGCCGACGGAGGCGTTGGCGCCAATGGTGATCTTGCCCAAGTACATGGACGTGTTGGCTTCAGCGCCGAACGGGCGGACGATGCACTTGTCGAGGAAGGCGTTGGGACCGATGGTTAGGAGATCGTATTCACCGAGTTTGCATTCGTTCAGCTCGACGCCACTGCCAATTTTGGCTCCAAGGAGACGGTAGTACCAGACAATGGTGTAGTTGTGGTGCCTGTGGTGGAAGGAGGTTGTTAGTGAGGTTTTTGGGAATAGCGGAGATAAGACATCATTCGCCAGGTCTTTGTTTACATTGGAAAAGGGGGGGGGGGGGGGGGGGGGGGGGGGGGGGGGGGGGGAGAGATCTTGGCAAAACTTACTTGAAAATGCCCTGTCCAGTCAAAGCAATCACCTTCTGCGTCAACCACCACCTAGTATGATACCATCCCCACATCGGGTACACGCCTTCTTTGTACCGGCCCATTATCAGCCACTTGGCCAGAATGCCAAAGATGGGCAGCGCGACCGACATGACTATCCGCGCAAACATCAGTGTTGTCACAATGTTGACCAACCGGCCAAAAGGCCATCCGCTCGTCGGCCACCGCTCCATGTATGCCAACGTCAGAAGGAAGACGGTCCAGTGCGCCCCGCGCGTAACGGGGTACAGAATCGCCATGGGAACCAGTTGAAGCATCATCAGGAATGGGTTCATGGAGCTGTGTGTCTTGATCGGCTTCGGTGGTCCTTCGCATCTGGTCTGCTGCTCCGAGTCGGAGTCGAACAGGGTGCCGCTATCGGAGGTGTTGGCCGAGCTGGGCCGGGAAGCAAGCTTCTCGTCGATGAATGCCGACAAGGCATCGACGGAGCCGCCGCGGAAGACAAGGTCGATGGGCAGTGAAAGGCCAAACTCGGAACGGAGAGCAGACAAAAGCTTGCCGGCCCGGAGGGAGTCACCTCCTAGGTCAAAGAAGTCGGCGTCGGCAGTAATTTCGTGGGCAGAGAGGCCGAGAATGGAGGCCATGATGCGGGTTACCTGTGAAGCAGTGTTGCTTGAGGCAGAGGAGTCACCAGTCCCCGGGCGGTTGTTTTGCTCGTAAAGAAGGGACTCGAGAGCTTCACGGGTGGGCGTAATGCCGAGTTCTGCCGGCAGAGGGGAGTGTAGGATATGGAAACGGTGTGGGACAAGGTAGCCGGGTACCAGAGAGGGCAGCTTGGACTTGAGCGAGTCAATGACCTTGTTCAGCTCGCTGACATCGGATTTCTCCTCCTTGGGGGCGAGGTAGACTTCAAAACCGCCGGATTGAGGGTTCTGATGGACACGGTGGGCAATTCCCAAGGGCAAGAGAGCGGCTATGCTGCGATAAACGGTCGTTTCATCGATGCTACAAAGGGTCGAGGAGATGCTAACCGACAGGGGAGTGTTGAGAGGTGGACAGGTAGCTTCGTAGTGGACGTCGCAGTAGCGAGAAGCGCCCGTCAGCTCGGGAATGTCCAAGCGGTCCGCCAACTTGATGCGCAGTACCTTGTTGTTACTCTTGGGCACGTCCTCCATGTAGACAATCAGGCTAGGCCACTTTGCCTGCTGCAGCGACTTCTTCAGGGCTTGATGGAGTTGCCTGGTATCAACACGCTGAGCGCCAGGAGGCGTGACGAGCACAGCACCAACAACTTCTTGGAGGACATCGTGGCGGACAGAGAAAGAAAGGGCTTGCGAAACCCGGTTGAAGATGGGCGACTCGGGGTCCTGGGCGGCAGCAATGATGGCGTTTTCAACCTCGAAGGGTGAGATAATCTCGCCACCGCGGTTGATGACTTCCTTGCTGCGACCAGTGATGAAGAGGTAGCCGTCCGAGGAGAGGCGGCCGAGGTCACCGGTATCGAACCACCCATCCGGGGTGAAGGTGCTGCTGTCGTACTGACCCTCTGTAGTGAGGTAGCCGGGGAAGACGGGCTCGCCGCGGACACAGATACGACCAACGGTTTCGGAGGGTTGATGGATGTTGTTCCAGTCGAGAATGGCAAGTTCAGGGCCGACGGCGATACCTGAAGTGCCGGGTTTGTCAAGTTTGTAGTTTGTTGGCGGGGTTGAGATGGGCATGCATTCAGTCATTCCATAACTCGGCAGCACGATCGCCCCATTAAAGGTCTCTTTTAGCTTAACAGCCAAGGCAGGTAGCAGTCCACCAGCGGCATTACACACCAATCGGACTCTGCTCTTAGCCAGCGCTTCGAGGCGGTCCTCCGCTTGATCCAGAATCATCTGATGCATCGATGGCGAAGCATAATACCATGTTGCCCCGTGGTCCTGCACAACATCCCAGAAGAGGGTGGGGTCAAAGGCCGAACAGCAGATAACCGACCCGCCCGAGAAGATGGGGGAGAAGATGTTTCTAACCAAGCCACCAATGTGGAACAAGGGCATCATGTTGAGACAGACATCATCCGGGGTCAAACCCCACGAGTCGATGACAAACGCTACACCAGCAACAATGTTCTGGATCGTAATGGGAACAAGCTTCTTGGTACCTGAAGTACCGCTAGTGAACAAGATGATGGCTACATCGTCCGTCCCGTTTGGCGCTGGCTGGGAGCAGCCTGCTGCTTGGGGCGTGACTAGCTGTCCGGTCAAGTCTCTGATGGAAATTTGCGTAGACTGGCCACGCTGGGCGAGGTCACTCTCAACCAGCAACACCGTCAGTCCTTCCAGGGCTGTCCATGATGAAGGACCCATAAGTCCCAACCGCTCGGCATCCTTCGCGGTGGTCAAGATGACTGAAGCACCCGCCTGCCGTACATCAGCGCGGAACTGTTCAGCCCCAACGGCCTTGTCGCAGTTGACTGGTGAAGCAGTGCATGTATTTGCTACGGCCAGACAAACTGCAGCGAGGACAGGGCCGTTGGGCAGAGCGATACAAACAATGGGCTTGGTAAGCCTGCCCCTTTGTTGCACGTCAAGAGCCTTGGTAGGGAGAGAGAATTTGCTGACAAAATCCCGGAGGGAGCCATGGGTGAGGACTGTGCTTAGGTCCGGCGTACTGAGAGCTGGCTTGGAGGTGGGCTGAATAAAGGCTGATAGGCTGGTGTAGGAAGCTTTGAAAGAGTCGAGAACCTGCTGTTGCTGGGAGCAGTCAAGCCCAGATGCCGTCTTCGACCGAAGCTGGCTCGTGGCTTGTGCGTAAGAGAGGAGGGTGTCGTATGGAGACGCCATGATGTGTGGTGATTCGTGACTGATAATCACCCCGGTAGTCGTTATCTCGTCCGACAAGATCTGATGTTGAGCAGCACGTCCGACCTGCGAATGCTGTTGATGGCTCGTCGACCGGGGACAGGATGTCCACGGTGAGTTCCTGATGGACGACTGTAGAGCAGCGGTGAAGAGAATATCACCAGGTGGATAGGTGATCAAAGAGAATGTTTGGCGAAAGGAGTGAAGTGTTGGACAACTCTAACAAGTCGTGTCGTGATCTGGACTCTGAACACGAGATATCGAGACCGAAATTGCCAACGAAGAAGCGATGATGGAGTAGATATACCCAAGTTACGCGAGAGAACATTGTCTTTCGCGCCTTCTTCTTTTCCATGTTCCATCGTGAAACTGTAACTGTACTCCATGGCCTGGGGGAGATTGTCTAATCTTGACGAGTAAGCTTGTCTTCATCCCAAGACCGCTGATGAGCCCGAGTAGAAGAGTGGAACCAAGAACCGCTCATCACCATTACATCACCACCTTGGCTTTGGCTCTTGGCTGGCGTTTTGCCCCGTTGATGGTGCTTGGCAAAGGGATCCTAGTTATAGCTTGTGGGAAAACTGCGCATGTTTGCCATCATTGACTCGGGATTGGGCCGTCAAGGTACGGCCTCAGGAGAACTCATGAGGGAATGGATGCGGTGATGAAGTCTTGGTGTTCTCCCTCAGCTGGAAACCGCTCTTGGCATTGTTGATCCTCTTTAGTTGTGCGTTTCAAGCCTTGTTGAAGTGTTGTGACTGGCAAAGGGAAGAGTACCCAGACCCATTCGAGACCAGCGATGGCAACAGCGTTGGTCCATAAGAGCCGACATCAAACACGGTAGGAAAGACCATGTGAGCTTTGAGTGTTTTGCGTTTGTGGAGTTATCGTGAACAAGCCACTTGAGGCAAAGCTCTCTCTCATTGTTCGTTTTCCAACCCATCAGCTTGCAATTCTGCTCAGTGCACGAGTTGCCTCATTCCAGCGAACATCCAGTCAGAAAAGGAAAAGGGGGTTACTTTTGACCCTTCCCCAAATAGGTTATAAAGAGCAGCCCCCCTTAGTCGTCAGGGATTCAAAATCTCCCGTGACTAGTGGTGGTCCCTGACGAGTAGTTGATCATGAGAAGATCCAAGAAAATCTTAAGCATACGTGGATGCTCAAAGAGCATTCAAAAGAAGATCTCACCGGCCTAGGGGTAAATCCCTGTCGATCATTGACGGATTCGTGCATAGAGTTGCACCTGTCAGCCGGTAGTTGGCCGGTGTCAAAACTGTTGATCTGCAAAACGTTCGGGCTTGGCCGATGATCGTCAAATCGTTCCTGCATGTGGAGGAGATGTTCCAATTTGGGAGCTTGAGAATAAGGGGACTCGCTTATTTAGGTACAAGGCTGGCGGTTTTGGCCTTTTAAGCATAAGCCATTTAAGCTTATCAGCCTTCCCCATTCCCCAGCTTTGGGCCGAGTGGGCGGTTTCGGATGGACTGTAGGCTGCGAAATGCCTTGACCCAGTTACTGGTATCAAGGGACGAAGGACTCGGAAAAGTTATCACCAAGAGAACACCGCGCTTATAGTCAATCTTTGGAGACGCGCATCAGCCATAGAGGTCCTCGAGGAGAGATAGTTCAATCACATACCAGCGTTGTAATGACAACCAACGATGGCGATTGCGTACCTGAGTGGCAAGCTCGGAATTATGCCCACTCTCCGAAGGATCTCAGATAAGATGACGATCCTCCAACCCCTTATCCCGTCTTTATCCCGTGTGGCGGCCGTAAAGTGATGTTCGCTCCCGCGTTCCAGTTCGAAGCTGTCATCCCCACAGCAGTCCGCAATCACATGCTCAAACACTGTTGCACTCCAGTCTTACAATCCTCGTTCCTCGGAGCTCGGGGCAAATACCCGATGGCATGAATGATTGTGATAGGTCTCACAAACAGTGAGCATTGCTCTTCTTTGCTCCACGGGGGCTGTCAAATAAGTACCTGTCGATTCCTCCCCTTTGTTCCTTCCTCGCCACTCCTGAATCCTTATCACTTTCAAACCCCACATCCAGTCACTCCTGTCGCACCCGGATGAGCTCGCCTTGTCAACTCGGCGGTTGATTCGCCGTCCCGGCCGCAGAGCCATAGCCATTCACCGGGCACCGTGTCGAATCGATGGAAGAAGAAGGTGGATAGAACTGCGGACTGCCCGCAGAAAAATAAGTTGAAGCCTATGGGGGATGGTGGAGGGTGGTGATTTTGACAGTGTCTGGAAACGCCACTAGCGTACTGAGGGTTGTTGGCTGAGAGATGGCCGAGCTGATGTTGATTACCATGTCCTTCCTGCCCAAGCTTCCACCTGCTCTCTCTCTCTCGATGTGTTTGAGGGGAAAAAGGAGCTAGGGGATGATTGTAGAGTTAAACAAGTTGAGATGGACCTGACCGACAAGGATATAAATGATTTGAACCGGGCAACGAGACAAACAAGGACAAAAGCTGGCCGCGGGATACCAATGAGGGAGCGTCAGGAGACAAGGCGGGCTGATAAGGATGAAAACGAGAGATCAGAGATCTTTGAGGTACCCAGAGAAGCGCGGTTTATTTGTCGTTTGGAAGGGAAATGGTGCTTCCAGGCGAGCAAAGGCTGACTCTGGATGCGCCGCATTGTAGAGTGAATCTCGGGGCTTGCCGGCTATATTGCGTGAGAAGACGTCCACCTACCCGTGCCGTGCCGGGAAATCCATAACGGATATGTGAACCAATCCTCCGGCTGACACCCACGGTGGCCGGAAGGGGCTTAAACCCAAGGCAAGGTCGGGCCCCTCTCCATAGGAGAAGAAAGTGATGACCAACTCAACGACTCGACCGGTATTGAGAAATCCGACAAGCGACATGAGCTGCTAACCCCTTGTTGGGTTCTCCACTAAAAGCAGTCTTGGGCGGGCAGTTTTGAGGTTGACATTGCGAGAAACAGCACCTGGGCAGCGTTATCAGTCAGGACAAGTTTTGACCGGCCTCGTAGCCTGTAAAGTTGGTTGGAGGCATGGTGCATCGGAAGGTGTCGGAGGCCTTTGGTCTCTTGACACGGCCCCGTAGGGCTCGGATCGTTTGGTTCGTAAGAGATCTGCAGGCGAGGCTCAAGGGCATGAAGCCAGTTCCGCTGTAGTGGTTTCTATAGCAGAGTCCGTTAGCACAGTTGATATGGAGATTGGTATACGGGCCTCACATACGGCTCGATGCCTTGGATGCCGTCCAAGCAGTTCCAATCCTGTCTAACACCCATGGTGCCGCTCTGTACCGAGAGCATCACACTGAGCTTTTCGTTAGGGTCGCTTGTCTGACAAGGAAGCCAGGGTGTAGATCCGTCTGCGCTCGTGAAGTTCCCAAGTCTGTCTCATTCGAGATGTTGGTCGCTTCAAAGGTTAGTTCCTGGGTCTCATTGTACTGTTCCCACTGGAGATGGATGAATGGTTCCGGTAAACGAGATTCTCAACGAGCCACTGGGGGTCCCAAGGTCTGTCAACACAGCGTTCAGGCAGCTCAGATGGAGTGTAAGGGCGTATGGGACGTTGGGGTTGGATCTGGACGGGGGTCGTCAGAGCTCCCCAGACTTGTGAGTTTCCCATGATACACAAGGATTCCTCGCCTCTTGGGGCTTGTCAGTCGTCAAGACATGCTTGAAGGTACCCTGTGCAGTGAAAGTGAAGCCAGTCGAGTTGTCACAAAGCCAGGACCCTCGCAACCGCATATCAAAGCTGGTGAGATTGAACTGGAACTTGAGATTGCATGCCAGATATCGAGGGCGTCTGGTCCTTTTGGATCTAGGTCAATGTTGGGCTGTAGCCCTGAGGAGTGAGTGGCCCGCCTTCCGAAGGATCACCAGGGTGATATTGGCGGTTGTGGACGAGGAGGCCATTGCAGCGGATGTGATGAGATTGAGGCAAGGTTATGAGAGATCATGGTATCTATGGGAGAGACATAAGGACATGACTTGAGAGTCGGTGAGGGTGTGGGTGACCATTGGATCCTGCCATGGTAATTCCATATTGTTCTTGGAAACCGGGTTCGGGCATTGATTGAGAACCGGAGAGAATTTTGCATTGTAAGTTCTAAAAAATGGATCAGGCAGAAGTTGGTGTGGTGGTCGAGAGAAGAAGTGGAAGTCACGAAGAAGGGTTGACTGCCGATTTGGTGATCCGAGCAATAAGCTCCACGAACCAGAAGCCGGGCCGCCAGGAGGCTCTGCCAGTTGGCGCTATGACAGTGATCTTCGGTTGCCGGCCCGCCAGTGCTGCTATCCGCAGATTATCGCGTAATCGATAAGGCCCGGTACTCGGGCCGGTACCTACAGGTAGCATCGAGCGGCTCTGCGGGAGCTCTGTTCCTTCCCGGCTCGGCGCCCGGCATCACTGGAAACCTGGAAGCTGCCCAGCCGAGGTCGTTCCTCCCCGCGCGCCATCTTCCCCAGCTTCTTGCACCTGCCTTCTATTTTCATGATTTCTCTCTTTTCGTCTCTCGGGCGCTGCCTAGGTAGCGAGCATTTGTAGTTTCATTTCTTTCTTTAGCCAAAATGCCCACCACGTCATCAACATCGCGATCGAGTCGCACCGCACCGAGTTCGTTCAGCGATGCCGGCTCTGTAAACGCTGCGGGGCCACCAGAGATCATCGCTAACACCGCCGTCAACGCCAACACCACCAAAACCAAAGTCAAGGCCACCGTTCTATACCAAGACGTCGACGACGACGCACTCGAGCCACTCGTCGATCTCACACAAGCCATTCCACTGCACTCGAAAAAGACGGACCGAAAGCAAAAGAGACGCGAAAAGAAAGAAGCGAAACGGGCGTCGACGGTGCCGCCCAGAGGCATGCTCGACCTCCCCTACGAGCTCCTCTACGATATCATAACCCTCGTCGAACCCAGAGAACTGTTTGTCCTCTGCCGCGTGAACAAGTCGCTTCGAAACTTCATCCTGTCCCAAGAACACCTCATCACGCGCGATATCATAGCATGGCGCTACCCCTCCCTCGCCAAATGCTTCCGCCTTCCTGTCCTGGCCAAGGATCTCGACGAAAACGCCCATCGCGCGCTCAACGAAGCCTACGGCGATGCGCTCAGCCCTAGACGAGTCAATGCGAACTATAAACATGTTCAATCCCCTGACCCGTCCCTTGTCTGCTTCTGCTACACCTGTCGTCTTCGCTGGATCTTTCTTTGCATTATTGTCGACTTCGCCCACTGGCAACATGATCTGGACAATGGCGTACAAATTCCCATGATCCCTCGTGGTGCCGACCCAGATTGGAACAAGAAACTGGTCGCGGAGCACGCCCAAGTGGTTGTCAAGGCCCTTCACAGTCAGCTGTGGTATGTGAGGCTGCTTCAAGCACATTTGACGTCCATCACCCGGTCCATTCGCCGAAACACTGCCAATCAAGGCAACAGGCGATCTCGCTTCCGCATGACGCCCTCCGATGTCGCCAGCGGTACTGACGCCTTTCTCGACCGGAGCGGCCCTCCCACAGTCGACTTTCCCTATAATCGCGACAACTATGACATGCTCGAGGCATTCATGCCATCACGAAGCTGGATCAAGGATGACCAGAAATGGGTCTATGTTCCTGCTGATCAGCACGAACGAGAACTTCGCCTGCTTGAGCGTCAGAGACAAGAGGCGCCGCCATCGACGGCCGTGTCCCAAACACCTGGCGCATCTGTGCCGAGGTCAATGATATTCTAAATAGACGTTTGTTATCTTGGATCGGACATAGGCCTTAAGGCCGGCCAGGGTACGTATGTACGATGATCGTCTGCAGGACCCCTGTTCAGCCGCCATTTCATTAATAATACAGTAGCAGACCCTAGAAGAACAGACCCGCTCTCGAGCCGCTGTATCGCAGGCTTACCCATGCGTCGCGTGGCTGTCAGTGTCTCGGCAGTTCAGCCAAGTGCCGCCCTATCCTTGCACCTTGGACGACGTCACCTCATTGCAAGCCGTTCGAGTATCAACGACACGAACAACAAAACAACTGAACAATGTTCCTGATGTTCAAAGTTGCATCTGAAACAGCCCGGTGCCATCTCACCAGATGTGACTCGAAAACTTGATACGTTATCATCCGCGCTGTTCCGGTGCAGAATGGCAGATTCGTTATCAGCACATTTTGCGATTCAGAGATCCGAGTTTCCGAAGACGAGATTCAACGTCAAATGTCCCCACAAAGGCGAGGCGTTATCCTGTAGGGCCATTGGTCAACGGCCGCTATGATACGAAGGGTTAGACAGAGGTTAGGACGAAAGTTGTGCCTGAACACCGGAGGTTCGGGTTTCAGTCTGAGCCGCCTCTCGAAAAAAAAGATGCCGACCGGAATCTTCCTATCAAGAAGACTGAAACAAGCTATGGCATTCAACGCAACAACCTTTTTACCGCTCTTTTCCTCTAGCGTTCTGTTGCTTATCAAGCACAGCGGGTAACCACCGACGCTTCACGGGGTGGATCCCTAGGATTCCCCTGCTCTCCGAACGCTTCCCGCTGTTGTGGGTCCCATCAAAGCTTCCGGCGAAACTTCCATGAGGCAAAGTCATGGATGCTGAGTGATAATGTATCCATGCCGGTCCCGGGGTGGATCTAAAGCAGGTTCCAAGTTATATAAAGATGTGAACTGGGCCATCTTGTCGACGCTTTCTACATTCCTGCAACAACCTGTCTCTCAACCATAACACCACATACACCTCTCTCTCAACCATAACACCACATACACCTCTCTCTCAACCACAACACCATTCACAATGTCTGGCACCGATTACAAGTTCGAAGGCTGGCTCGGCTTTGACAAGAGCTCTGCCCAAGGCAACATGCAGTGGGGCGAGTTCGAGCCCAAGCCCTGGGAGGAGACCGATATCGATATCAAGATCGAGTGCTGCGGCGTCTGCGGTTCCGACATTCACACCCTGAGGAGCGGTTGGGTATGTTTTTCCCCCCCAAATCACAACAGTTTCTTACAATACTAATAATACCTCTAGGGCCCTACCAACTACCCTTGCTGCGTCGGTCACGAGGTTGTCGGTACCGTCGTCCGTGCTGGTTCTCAGGTCGAGAACGACATCAAGGTCGGCGACCGTGTTGGTGTCGGTGCTCAGAGTGACTCCTGCCGCAACCGTACCGGCAAGAAGTGCAAGATCTGCGCCGACGGCAACTACAACTACTGCCGCGTCCAGATGGTTGGCACCTACAACGGTGTCTACCTCAACGGCGGCAAGTCTTATGGCGGTTACGCTACCTACCAGCGTGTCCCCTCTTTCTTCGCCGTCAAGATTCCCGATGAGATCCCCTCTTCTCACGCCGCCCCCATGCTTTGCGGTGGTGTCACCACCTACGCTCCCCTCAAGTTCCACGGTGTCGGCCCTGGCAAGCGCGTCGGCATCGTCGGTCTCGGTGGTCTAGGCCACTTCGGTGTCATGTGGGCCAAGGCCCTCGGCGCCGATGAGGTCGTCGTCATCTCCCGCAGCTCCAGCAAGAAGGCGGATGCCATGGCCATGGGTGCTACCGGCTTCATCGCCACCGGTGAGGACCCCGACTGGCTCGCCAAGAACAGGTCCTCTCTGGACGTCGTTCTCTGCACCGCCTCCTCCGCCGATATGCCCTTTAACGACTACCTCTTCCTCCTCGATCTCGATGGCACCTTCATCCAGGTCGGCGCCCCCGACGATGATCTCCCCCCTATCCAGCAGATGGCCCTCATCTTCAACCGCATCAAGCTCACCGGTTCCCTCATCGGCTCGCCCCAAGATATCCGGGAGATGTTCCAGCTCGCGGTGGAGAAGAAGGTCAAGCCCTGGGTCCAGGAGATCCCCATGAAGGACGCCAACCAGGCCCTTCTCGATTTCGAGGCTGGCAAGCCCAGGTACCGTTTTGTCCTCAAGAACTAGATTTCTTTGCCTTCAACGTTTATACCCAATGTGTAATGAAAAGCTTTTGGTTCTTGGTCTAGGTCTACCATCTCTTTCCGATGACTTGGCATGTGATTGTGATCTTTGTAGTTTATATGCGGGAAGCGCGGCTGTCAGTCTCATCCCATGTTTCGGCCTGTCTAACATGCAGGTATGGTAACACCCGCGGCGGTTACACAACGGACCTGCATGTACAGGTAGTGTAGAAATCCGGCATGTTTTTTGTTGCAGTCCTGACAGTCAGAGCGAGGATGCCTGATTCTTAGCAGGGACTTTGACGTCCCTTCCATCAACCTCTTCCTTTAGTTACCATGATGTAGTGTTTTTGCCTAGAATGCTGCTCACGTCACTACAGGGGCCTTTTGGATTTCGGTTTTGCTATCGGATCGAATTTTCAACGGTTCCGTTTCGATCATCAATCAGCCCCTGTCCCGGCGCGGAATCTCCCCGGCGATCCCCTAATCCCCTAATCCCCTGTCACTCCACCATCAGGAACAAACTTCCACTACCCACTACCCACTACATATCCACGATTAAGTAATCATTGCCTGTTCTGTCCTTCCGACTGGTCAATCACTCACCGTCTTGTTTCAAAATCTCAGAATCGAATTAACACCCTCGTTTCCAAATCCCTTCCTTTTCCCAGCTTCCGGATCCTATCGTTGCCATGAACCCATCCCTCCCAACTCCCTCCCAATTCCCTCCCACGACTATCACAACAACTCCTTCCCCACGACCATCACAACTAATACACTTCCGCTATGTTGACAGAAAAAAACGTTGAAACGCGGGTTCTTGGTCGACGACGACAGCAAAATCATTTTTGACATCAGAATCGTGTTCAGGACGTCCGATTACCCCCATCTACGATGTCGCATCAATTGCGCATCGAAGACGCGGGTGTCGTGGCGGTTGGGAACAACGGCGGNGTTGAAACGCGGGTTCTTGGTCGACGACGACAGCAAAATCATTTTTGACATCAGAATCGTGTTCAGGACGTCCGATTACCCCCATCTACGATGTCGCATCAATTGCGCATCGAAGACGCGGGTGTCGTGGCGGTTGGGAACAACGGCGGCGGTCTGGTGGCGAGCCGGCACGCGCCCGGAAATCCTACGGCCGGAACACCGACGACGACAACGACGGCCGGCGGCGCCGAGCCAGAAGCCCTCGCGGCCCCGAAACCCCCTCAAGAAGATACAGCGAAGTTTATTCTCGAGGCTATGAACTTCCCCGGTGCTGATAGCCCGAAAGACGCCCGCGCGGCGTGGGCAGAGAGACTTTTCCAAACCGCGAAGGATATCTTACGCGCACGAGGCTAGGCGCCTCAGCCTCGCAATAGGCTTACGGGCGTTCCTCTTCGAGAGGAGAGTGCCGGAGGTGACAACGCCGTACTGCCGGTGCGGGTTAGCCAAGGAGACGTTCGAACACATTGCCTTAGAATGTAGGGAAACGGAGGACACATGGTTATGGGGAGACCCGGCGTNAATAGGCTTACGGGCGTTCCTCTTCGAGAGGAGAGTGCCGGAGGTGACAACGCCGTACTGCCGGTGCGGGTTAGCCAAGGAGACGTTCGAACACATTGCCTTAGAATGTAGGGAAACGGAGGACACATGGTTATGGGGAGACCCGGCGTGGCCGACAAACATTGAACAACTCTACGACGAACTCGAGACCGTGGCAGGGGCAGAACGTATCCTCCGCTGGGCCTTGCGACTRGGACGACTGCAGGAGTACAAGCTGGCGGTGAAGATCGAACAAGCAAGGGAAGCAGAAGAGCTACTGGGGAGCTCAGATTGATCCTTGATTCTGGAGAGCGGGAGTGCGATCGGGGGGAATTGGCCTCGCTCCACTCCGCGCAACGGAATCAAAGATCGGGCCTCGGGAATGACGGTGAGGTCATACCGAGAGGAAGATAAACACCGAAGGCACGGCGCTGACACGGCGT
>RAOO01000109.1:0-91368 GCA_009805345.1 Neurospora sp. FGSC 26628
CTGCTCCTGAGCGCGCCTCATGTGGCAGGCTTGGTACTACGTGCATATGTAGGCATATATTATCTCCTTCCCCCACCCTTTATATCTTTTATAGCTCGAGCTTGTGCTTCGGAGGGGCAACTTGTTCTGTCCTTGTCGGCTCCGACCACAGCTAGGGCATCTAACCTAACCTACATGACAATTGTTGCTTCGGGCATGCCTTTCATAAATTCAGTGCAGCACTACCTGCAGTCATACAATTTTCTTAGTCCCTATTTAAACGGACCTCCGCACCCTCTCCCCACTGCTTAGCTTTCGTCTTTTGTCTTGCTTCTTACCCATTCAGTCACACTCGCTTTACCCGCTCGATTCTGCAGTCCACTCCGTCTTGTATCGGGCTGAGGCCATAGACTAAGCTCTCGGACACTGTCCCGTCAACAAACTCATCACAATGCCTCCGCAAGCATTGAAGGCACCAGCCTTTTGGTGCACCTTATGTGGAAAGAAGTTCACTCGCAAAGAACATCTTGAGCGACACATCCCTCACCGTAAGTGCCCCCAGTCACTTTGGTTGTCCGCAACAGCATCGAACCTTACTGACCCTTCGTTCAGACACTGGCTTTAAGCCGTACAGCTGCGACCAGTGCTTTATGTCATTTGGCCGTCAGTGAGTATTGCCCTCTGCTTTCTCGGCCCGTAGCTTTGCTGATACGCCTTTCAACAGGGATTTACTCCGACGACACCAGGCCATCTACCACTCACTCCCAGACGGCTTGGACCCCATTCCTTCCCGAGCCGGTTCGCACAAGCCGGACATCGCCTGCCAACCCTGCCACAAAGCTAAAAGTGGGTGCGATAAGGTAAAACCGTCGTGTGGGTCGTGCGAAAAGAAGCGTATCCCATGTGTCCCACGTGACTCCAAGAGGACAGTAAAGAAGGAGACCCGGGCCAGGCGTTCAGCAGAGCCGCAACCGCCTGCTTCGCCCGCTCAACTCCCTCTACCTGCTCTACCCGCACAAGATGAGCACAACCACCCGGAACCTGTCATGGGAGCGTCTCTCGAAGCATTGATTGGTGACGCCGATGCGTACCAGCCCCAGCTGGATCTGCAGCAAGGAACGGGATCACAAAGCTCGTTGATCCCAGGACTGCCTTTGACTGGAATTCCGGCTCCTGGAGGCCCCTTTTCCATGAACGACTTTGATTTTCCCAATCTTCACTACGACGGTTTCGAAGGCTACGATGACCCGATTCAGTCGTTTAATCCAAAGGAGGCGAGTCTCGGGTCTCAGAATGACCCTTTCTTGAACATGTCTGACTTGAGTCGGAACTCATCCATCGACATCAACTTGGAGGACTTTAACGGGATGACGGACATGAGTGGGTTTACGGGCTATGACGGGTTCACGACAGTTGACAACACCCACCACTCACTTGCAGACCACCATGAGGAGGGTTTCAAACATTTCGGGCAAAACAACGGCAGCGCCTCCGCCCAGCACAGGGACCATATGCCACAGCAGATGGTGCCAAAGAAACTAAATGCCCTCCCCCGACACCTAGGGGAATTCCCGCAGTCCAGGCAGAACAAAGAAAACGCCATCCACTCGCCTAGTCAACATCAAGACGCTTTCCATCACTTCGGGCAGATTAACGACAACTCCACCTTCGCACCTGCCGTACATCAACAGGTTTTCTCACATTTCGAGCCAAATAACGACAGAGTGATGTCCTTACCTCCCACACCTCATCAAGATTTTGCTTTGGTGTCTTCTTACGGTCTGCTCTCGCCGGCCAAGACTACCCCCTCTCCTCCACCTTCGGGCTCTTACGCTCAACTCGAGGGAGACAAACTGGCTGCCACAAGATCGGAAATTCAGGCAGCCCTCAACGAGCAATGGAAGGCCCACTTCGGCAACGACCCCCGTTCTGAGGAACTTTTCGAAACGGTCTTCAAATTTATCTCAGCCCAACAGGATCTATTAAATAAGAGCGGCATTTTCCTGCGCATGCCGGCCTTCTAAATTCATACCGGGCACACACGCATATATATAAGGCTGGCTGGCTGGCTGGCTGGCTCGCTGGCGACAACAGACAGCGAAAAGAGCGTTTTGTGATTCATAGACAGCGAACCTTTCAGGAAAAAACCATCCGTTTTGCATACCCATTTCACTTTATCATGTTGGGGAGTCAGGTCACCACTGTATTTTTTTTTTTTTTTTTTTCATGATTGCATTGGTTGATGCCCTGGTATGACCAGGACGTGTATCAGATAAATTGCATTTCTATCTGTTTCGAGTTTCAAGTTTCGAGTTGCTTTGTACTCCTGTCCTGTTTGTCTCTGTGTCTCTTGAGGGTTGTTGTGCAAGCTGGATCTGGGAAGGAGCTGTGCAGCGTGCCTTCCTGTTTCACCTACCCACCTGTCTTTGTGCTCCTGTCGATTTTCCAGACAGATACACGAACGCATACACACACACACACAACCCAAAATAGCAAGACAATACATCGATGTGTTGCAAACGAAAACGTGGGGGATAGATTAGATGATGTTGCCATAAGCTATTGCTATGGGTTGGATATTTTCCGAGGTTGTGCAAAACACAAAGCACAAAGCATGGATTAGGTTGGACTGGGTTGGGGTCGGTGAGAGCCTGAACCCTGAGAGACATGGTAACATGGCAACAATGATGATGAGAGGCAGGACAAAGACAAGACAAGGTTAAGGCGGGACGACCTAGCTAGCTTAAGGCAGGACAAGTCAAGGCATGGCAAGAGCACGATATAGGCTATCCCGTGACAGAAGAGCATCTAGCGAAAACCAAGAGAACCAATTTGTTCAAACACCAGTCATATCTTTTCTTTTTTGACACGCCGCGTGTCCGCGTCCATGTTGCTAATTTTCAGAAGCATGATGAAGATAGATCAACAAGAAGTGGAGAAGCAACTTGGTCAAGTTTCGCGATGACATGACTAAGGAAAGTATTTACTAGCAATCACTGCGTAGGAAAAAAAAACCGTCTTGTTTGGCACTGGGAAAGTGGCAGCAGTGAAGAAAATGTCCACATAAGTTCTTCGCTCGCCCCATGTACCGATCGATTAAGAGTGGTAGAAAAAAGGGCAAGGCCAGGCAGGTACAGCTCCAGCAATCCCAACGACCGAACCCCCCCCTTTCGAAATGTTGCTACTGCTGTACTCATCATCACTATCATGTAATGAATGTCCAGTCCTTCCGGTTTGCAGAAAGCTCGCACTCGCATTGTCTCCGACGCGACAACCTTGTAGGCTTGTTTGTAAGGGTAGTCCAGTCCACTCCCGTCTAACCGTGGGTGTGAGATTTCAGTAGCCAAGCTCGTCAAGTCAGTACGTACATCATTGCAAAGTGTAGACAAATCAAATACTGCAACTCAGCAAGTGAGTGACCTTGGTACATAAGAAACTTGGGTTACACACCTGCATTTTGCTTTTCTTTTTCTTCTTCTTTTCTTCCTTGTGTTGTGTGTATGGTGTAACCCAACCTGTATCAACCCATTGTCATCATCGAACGTTTTTTTTGTTGTTCATCCTTTCCTTTCTTCCATGACGCTTTCCCATGGATCTCCAATTTTGGTACGCCGTTTGGTAAATGGCTGGCTTACTTTTCCGAAGTTCCAGAATCCATCCCACGTAAGAGTTGGTAGCGCGGTTGGAAATTGGCAGTGTGTAGGTAAGTTTGGTAATGCGTAATCCCGAGGTTACAGTGTACCTTGAGGTTGAGAAAGGAGTAAGGGCATGTAAGCGCAGGCTTTAGCCGCGCCAGTTTTGAAATTTTTGTCAGTAAAGTTTGAGTTTGTTGGTTACGAAAGTGATTGTCAGCAGCGGCAAGTTAATACCGAGCACTATCCGAAGTTACTGGATGAAGAGGGGTTATTGGTGATGCTGGTGAAGGGAAAAGGGAAAATGACTGGGCTGTTGACATGGACCTTTGGCACGACCACTGACGTCCACGATCGGAGTCTAAAGAGGGGCTACTGTTAATGGCTACTGGGTTGGGTTATCATTGCCCATGAAGGCTTTCATAAAACGTGGAGCAAGAAACTGTTTGGATAGGTGCTGTTGTGCTGGTTTGATGCGCGCAATCATGGTTGACGTAATTCCCATGCACTGGCTTCCAGTCGATGAGACGGGTGTCAGATTAAGCTTCAAAAAGTCCGAGCTTAGCTTCCCTTGATCCCTTCAACCTCGAGGAAGCCATGTCGATCGCCCCTCATCCAATGACACGGAGACGAAGGTAAAAGACTGGGGGCCTGCAGGGAGGTGTATACCCCTGTCTATCGAAGCACTTGTAAGTGGAATGCCATTCTTGACCAATCCGATGCCAGAGGATTAGGGAAAGGGGACAGAGGCTGAGGGAGAGGGTGTGAATCGGATCGTAACGGTTGCCTTTTCGGGATTAAACCACTGCACGTGTAATCTGGACATGTTCAGACTGTGTGTGTGCTGCCTCTTTTACCCTTCCACGATGGTACATAGTACATGGAAACGGCCCAGCCCAATCAGATGCTTCCAAAAGCGAGGGAGGGTGGCCAGACAATGTGTCCCTGCGTGTTGGAAAAGACGGGAAACATATTGCGGTTCACACTCTCGGTTGCCATCCACTGGGAAGTCTGTGTCGGACAACCCTTGATAAGGCTTGCTCTTGTTCGTGCTACTTGGTCGGTGCTGGTGGGTAGAGGTAAGGTGTATTAATTTGTATGGGAGGGAGAGATGAACGCGGGATGATACCGAAATCGCTAGGGCTTCTTCAGCCCCCAATACCTGGTCGTCGCTCGGGGGATCAACCCTTTGTGCGAAGGAGATGATATGTATTAGCCGCGGGAAATAAGTTGGGTATGGCAGCGGAGGAATACGAGACCAAGGAGCAAACATGCGCATATCCGAGCTAATATGCGACTAAACGCAAATGCTCGAGGGAACCAAAAATATGAAGCGGGAAATCCACCCACGGTCTTGGTCATTGGGAAAGGTCTTTACTTCCCGCTCTAGGCGGGATTTTACCCTTCCGAGAGACAGGAACCGCTACCGTGGACATGGTATGCCTATCCACTTAACAAACGATGTTGGAGAGACACGGTGCTTGGAGTTTCAAAAAAGGCCAATCGGGTAACTGATGGAATCCGCTTCAAGATGGCAGACTTACCAGGCACTGTCTTCAAAATCAACTACGGATACCGTCAACTTAGAAGCCCAAGTCCATCATCCTCGGACTCTCGGATAGACGTCTTTCCGCTAGCCTAGCGTACCCGATGGCCAATTTCACCGTCCAGATCTCGCAGTCAAAGTATGGGTATCGCCTCGTTTTTCGTCAGCCAACTGACAGTTTTTGCTTTGTGTAGATCGGTTAGCTATCTCTTCGCGATGCGGTCCCATGATTGCTCCGTTCCCGGAGGCTGATGCTTTGTGCAAGGTGAAAACTCGCTCGAGAAGGCCGGAGAAGTGCCGAAGCGTACCACAGAGTGGATGATATTGCATGAGTGATGACTGTAAGACGCTCTTTCTGGCGGGGTTGACGATGGACCAAGCCCCAAAGGAGCGGTGTTGGCTCATGGTGTCTTCCAGGTTGTAAGCTTTGATCCGAGATGATAGAGGTACGGCGGGCGCTTTTTTGGATCCCGAGGGAGCACGGCATGTACTAGTCATGGGCAGCATGCTGTCAATGCTGGTCTCCCTGGTGCGCATGCAGACCGGAAGGCCGGGAACTTTGCACAAGGGATGGGTTACCCTCGTCGTCGAGGGAGGCCATGAGGCACTCGCCGAGCCCCAAGCCGTGAATTTTGTGCCTGTCGTGACTATTCTGACGTGGGGTATCGAGAAGATCAAAGAGGCCGGCTGCGGGTGCGGGTGCGTACGGGGAGCACAACAGACGACAACACACGGCCGTAAATCCGCAAATCTTGTAAAGTGTAGACTAGCGCGCCCAGTGCCAGATGCAATGATGCAGTGATGGCAGACAGCAATACTCCATGAGGCGGCAACCGTGTGATTTCTTTCTTATTTTACGCTCGTGTTGATTCTTCTATTATCGTGGCCAGGGTGGGCGCGGGCCACAGGCTAAAGTCGCAACGAGGCTGGTGAACCACGGTTCGGGGACCTGGATAGGGTATCGGCGCATATTGCTTGGTGCTTTGTCGATCTGCCGTGAAGGCGAGGGAGACGGATCTCGGCGGCGTGGTTGCTGGGTGCTTTCTTCATCATGTCTGCGAACCATTAGCGGCTCGTAGCTTGATTGTTTTAGATTGTATTATTGGCATCGGAATGCGCGCTGCCATCGGGCGACCGGGCTCAGCCTTCGGGAGGGGTCGAGGGTTTCGAGATTCCGCTGGTTGTTTAAATCGGTCAATGGAATGCGGCTAGATGTAGTGCAGAAGACGGGATTATGGATCGTACGTGCCTGTTTCTGATCAGGGCTGCACGATTCCGCGATACTGCAGAAGTTGTTTCTGGATGAAAAGAGAGGAGGAGTTGAATGGTGTCAAAGACTACCTCTAGTCTAGGAGGCGAGTAAGTGGAGGCAATAACACGAGCTCCTACAGCAGCCCAACTCAGCGCTAGCGCAGCCTTATTAAGCCCTATTCCCAGCTACAGTTCAGCCCTAGGATCGCCAATGCGCTAGCCAATTCAGGGCAAGGACTCCCCACCTTAACAGCAAATAAGCTTTGGAAAAGGTCACCGTAGTACGCTAGCTTCCGGGGACTCGACGTCACATTCCCGTCCCCCCAATTCGACAATAGGAGTGTAGTCTAAAGGCTGAAGGCGGCCGTGATAATCCCTCGATTACTCATGCTCAGCTCATTCTCTTCGCTATCAATGCTTTCCCCGCAAACCCTCATCTTGGCCTTGCAGCGGTCAAGTTACCGTGAAGCCTACACTCACTCGACGACAGTCAACCAGTTAGATACCTCATAGCGACTAAAGACCGGACATCCGTGGGGATCACAGATAGTATCGCTCCCGCGGCTGGAGTCCATCTCTTTGGTTCCCGGAATCGAATGTTACCCATATCGGCATTGTCAACATTTCCATCATCACTTGGATGCCGATTAACAGCCAGTACCCAGCACATTAGGCGTCTGGTATTTGTTTCAGCCTGCCACTGCAGCGGGAAAAAGTCCGCACCTTCCTGTCTCGGATGTTAGGTTGACACGGTTACGACTTGAATACTCGTTTCGTTCACTACAACCGTGGCCGAACCTTTCCACGGCAGATAGTGAACACTAGAAGAACAGCCGCCATCCCAAGATCCGCACCAAGACATCAAGCCACAATATCATACAATAAAGAAGAGCTAGAACAGACCAATCTCAGTGTCTGCCGAACGAGTACGACGGATCTCTAATCCAGTTCCTGATTACTCGTTTTCAGAGCTACTGTATCACTCACAAGCGTAGACGGATCCAATGGTTGACTACCTCTAGGAAGGAACGGCACCTTTCCCATGGCCTCGGGTAAGTATGTTACGATTGGCAAAGCGTAAAGGTGAAAATAACGAGGCAGAGAAAGGGACAATTGTGACTCTGTCTCCTTTTGACGACGAATGGAAACTCTTGTAAGTTTCAGTTCCGTCTACAACATGACATTGTACCGACTACTCGTCTACATCCCTGTTCTCTCGTCACTCTGTCAACAGGTGAAGATGCACTTGCCATTGCATAAGGTATGTACTGAATGAGTGACGGCATGATTGGCCAAATGAATCTGAGTTGAGAGGCAGTTGCTCTGGGAATCAGGAAGTTGCGCCTCATGTCAGCGTATCACACCCTCACTTACACCGTAGCGCTTTCCCTCTAACACCATTTGAAGCAAGAACTGAACAAGTGAACTTGTGCAGGTATGAGCGAGCAACATTGAGCACAACGAACATGAAAGTAACTCACAGGCATAAGCTACTGCCCTTTGCGCGCCAACCAATTTGTGGTTTCGAAATAAGTATTCGTTGGCAACAGCACAGCAGCCACAGCAGAATCCTCCTCCCTACTTTAGAACTTCATGGACTCGACGGCAATGACACTGTCATCTCGAACGTCAGTTCATAGCCGCACTTTCTTTATGTTTTCCTGCTTCTCTCTCAAAGGAAAGGAATAACCTGTAATGCTTGAAACCTCTCTGTCCATCCCACTTGAAGAAATATGCCTGGGTGAGAGGTAGGGACGAGTGTCCTGTCAACACCTTCCCTTCGCAATGCGGGAGACCAGAACCCAAGATGTACCCTCTGTTAGTCGGGTGTAACGAATTTCCTAGGTACATACTAAAATTTGTCCCTCTACTACCCCTCTTAACAGAAGATGATGAGAAGTACTTCTCTCCTTATTGAAAGTTTCGTTTTCTGTAACGCGGACCGGAGCAGTTGTCGTACTTGGGCCAATCCTGGCCCCGACCGCTTGAACCTTCACACTTCTCCTTCACCTGATGGGTATGTCGCAAAAGAATACACACAGCTTGAATCCGCAAAACACGTCTGAAAACTCAAACGTTGCTTACTGCAGAAGAACATTAGGTCCAAAAAACCGAGGTATTCCGATGCACAACCCAAAAACAACCGAGTGTTCGAGTTGTACGAATGTCGCCTCCAACCACAACACTCATCCAGAGAGTGTGGGAATCAGGCATCCTCAAGATCTTACTGTCCGCTGTCATCACTGGCCACACTCTCCCCCACTAGCAGCACACCGCGCCACCCCCAGTTTGAACCGTTAGCGGAAATGGTTCTTACTTGCCTTACTTCTCCCCGAGCGGCCGCCACCTCCACTATTCTGGACCAACGACATCAGTGATCGAACTGTGGCGGCCACCGGGCCTGACTGGCCGTACTCCCTCAACTCAGTAAGCTGATGTAGCAGGTTTCCGTCCATGGTTGATCGAGGAAGATAGGTGGCTGCGACGACAGATGTGGCGCCCATGGGCAACCAAGCCGTTATCTCGAACTCGGGGGCTTCGCTTGATGTCCACATCAAGTTGAGCCGCTGACGATGGGTATGTATTGGTGGAACAGTGAGATCGAAGTGTGTGGGTGTGAAGAAGAGTCCTCCTAGCGTCTACTCCCTCCCACGTCGTCTCTTTCCTCTACCTGCCAAGATGTAGGTTCAGTGACGAAGCCTCAGCATGTGACTCCTTACCACTCAGTGGGGTGTCTGGTTCGCACACCATCCACCGCTCTCATGAGATGGTTAGATAAATGGCGCCTGTAAGGTACAATCTCCTGATACTACCCACTAGTTCGGTCCGCGCTACTTCTACAATCTCACTCCATGAGACATACGACTATAGTAGACCCCGCTGACATATCGCTATCCAGGCCTCGCGGGGGAGCACGAAATCTAGCAAACGAGCTCCGAGCTCGAACTCACATCAAACGTTCCCATTTGGACGCACCGACACAGCATGTTGGCCATTGTCCTACAAAACACCAAGCACGCAAAGCAGGTCAGCAGTGACACAATGAGCACGATTACGAGGTGTACCAACCACCATGCCAAATGTCCGGCGTCGCATCACGAAATACTACTTACCTGTTTGCAACGGCGTACGAACCATACCCAAGGGTAAGCCCTCTTCCAATCATCCACGACTCCGAGTATAAATCTCGGGATGGCGTCCCCACGTGCCCGCCGCCCTCCTGCGGATGGATGGAAAGCTGTCTAACCAAAGGGTTGGCTCTCAATGGACCGAGTCTACTATACCTGAGGCAACGAACCCTCCACTAGACGTCAGAGAACGACTCGTGAGGCTTCCTCCCCACTCAGCCTCTTCCTGAAACACTGCGTCATGTTGAGTACACTCCCTCGACATGAGGCACATCGCACGCGTAGCTGCAGGATCGAGTGCCAGTCCGACATTCCAAGTATCCGGGATGCCTTCTAGAATAGAACACACCGGCATATGTGTGTCTGTCAGCCACTGTGTTTGTGCTTCTGTGACACCGGAAAGGAACTATCCCGGGAAGTCTCACTCCAACTACGCCTGCCTGCTCTTGATGAAGATGGTCATCGACGCGAAGGTTGATGTTCACGCCTTCTCGTCTCCTCCCTTTGCTGACCGTCATCATCATCACCATCATCACCAACCGTTCTTCCGATGGACTCAGGGGCAAAAATAACAACAACACTCCCGCTGACATAGCAGAGGAGTACCCCCTATCTTCGTTTACCTACGTACCTACCTCTACCTCCACTCACCTACACCGTAGACTAAGCTTAATCACCACACCCATTCGGGTAACCCCGATCTACGGTACCCGAGATGAAGAAGAGGGTGTGCCAATACGGGAGCAACCATTCTACCCACGCCAAGGAGAGTTCTAGAGTTCTAGAGTCTTACCACTTATAGTGGTCAGGGCTGGAATTAGAGGAGATCTCGAAGTGACATAGATAACAGCGCTTATGGGTGTTTGATAGCGGTAACGGGGCATCTTTCCGCGGTCGCGGTCGCGGCCGCTCCGCTACAGTGAGGATGAGGCGAGATCTGTCGGATCTTACTTGCGCTTTGAACCGTTTTTACTTCACCGGTTATGATATCTTCCCTATAATAACTTTTTGGTTCTCCACGGACATGCAATTAACGAGAAAGAGAAGGGGGTCCATGAAACATCGTTGTTGAACATCCTCACTTGTCGGTTATCCACCTGCCACTCACGGTTCTTAGACGCATTCATTCTCAGCTGCATTGTAATTCACCTGAAATCCTTTGTCCAAAGCCCATTACAAAAATAAAACCATCAATTTATCATCATACGAAGCTTCAACCCCCCTCGCCCGGACCGATCTCCGTCACTTCCCCGGTAAGCCAACGCCGCTTACGCCACGCCCGCATCGGCGCTTACGCCGTTATAAAATCTAGGCAGCCGACAAACACACCTACCATATCTACCGTGCCTACGCCACTAAGCCGCCCATCCGAACCGGATTAAACAAACAAATGGGTAGGAATCCGCTTCATCGGCCGGTATTTGAATATGTGAATAAGCTGCCAAGATCTATTTGCTTGGTAAGGAGATCTGGGAGCTATTCCCGACATGTTCTGGACCAAGAGGTTACGATCACCGCGATGAGGCGGCTGCCGAGACCGTTATCAGATTCAGATCTTCACTGACACCTCACTCAACGGTGGACATGACGAGAAGGTTTGCTCCCTGTTAACCATGGTTTAGGTATGACATGCCATAGATGACATGAAACCACGCTACGGAGAATTTTCACCGACACACAGGGCATAAGTAGATGGCATGATTTGATATGCAGCCAAGGGATGACAGGATAAAACAAAAATTACCTAGTGATAGGTAGGAGTCATGCCATGCGCGTAATAGAAGGAGCGATGGTGCAACGGTAAAAGAAGAACAGAAAAAAAAAAAAAAAAAAAGGAAACAAGGAAATAAAAAGCAAAGAAAGATAAGAAATCATGTAGATCAAAAAGCAGTCACAGACTCAACCCGGAAGCGCCACCCCACGGAAAACGGCCAGCCGGCCCCGGCGCCCGGTTATCTCTCCGCGGCCGCGTTACATTTCGGTATCCGGACCCCTCGCCGTCGCGGAAGGGGTTTCTCGCAGCCGGACAACGTTGACGGTTTTTTTTCCCTTTTCCTGCATTGGCGAAAACCCCCTTCATTCAACCCCGCCTTGTTCTCACTCCGCCTTGATCTCCATTTGACGGTTATCTCAATGATGTCAATCCTCCCCTTCTTCCTTGAATCTCAACCGGTCCTGAACAAGGTTCAAACGCCAATATTGGAACCTAAGACTTACCAACGGCAACAACACCGCCCGCGCCGGAACGCAGTCCGGCGGACCAGTTAACTAACACCAGCCTCACCAGAGCGGCTCCCTTATCAACTGACTGATAAACACTAGATAAGGAGAAGATATGCACAGGGTTCAATCGCAGTTCCAGTCGTTCGTAGTAGTGCAGTAGTCGGTGTCCCCCATCAAACCTACAATAGTGTATCAGCGCATGGAGAATATTGCTTTTCGCTGTGGGATCGACAGGGTGCGTTGCTACCCTACCCTACCATTACTGACGGCCGCTAGAGTTCCAGACCACCCGAGCCACCTTCTTCGACTTCCACTGTTTGGGAAGTTGGGAAATGCTACAGAAGCGTCATTCCTTGCCGTTTTGAGACGAGCTGAATCTGAAGCATTGCAGCGTAGGACCCAACGACAGACTTCAACCCAAAACAGACCTCACATCATGATGACATATGTAGATGATAGAACCCAAGCGTCACTCCCTTTCCCTTCTGGACAAAAGAAACACACTTTCAGCTGTAGATTCCCCAACCCAAGACGCCATGCTACCATGCTACCCAGAAAGATCTAGACGGACCCAAGCATATCCAGATCTCACTTTCCAATCAACCATGTGGGACCCAAACTTCCAAACATGGCGACGGCTGGGGATCAACATGGCTGAAGCTGAACAAAACATTACACAGAGTGAAAGAAATGGAAGGCTTCTAATGACAACCTGCCACGACAGCAAGGGCCTGGTGGCCTGGCGTGGAAATTGCACCGCCCATCAGAATTGAAGAGTTTAACACACCCGGGAGTGTGAGAGTATCAGACTTGCTGATTGACAGACCCTCGGGGTATATTTCCTGGCTGTTTCTTCTTATTGAATGAAGTACGTACGTCGGTATTTAATGCGAGCTATTTTACAGTAAGTTCATTAAAACAGAAGCGCACGCAGGCTGGGTAGGTGGCTTGATAGGTGGAGGGGCTCGAGGGGTAAACAGACACTGCCTACCTTCTAGTTGTTTGGCAGAAAAGTATTAGGCCGACCTAGAAGCAGCTACTACGCGCATTTTGGTGTACAGGTGATTTCTTTCGGTTGTTGTCCAGGATTGTGAAAGTGTTCTCTAACGACAGTGCAGTGGGCTGACCGAATACAATCAGTACTTGCCCTTTGACCAGTCGCTGACTGACAAATCGGATAACTGCACACCTTGGAGATACCTTCGTTACCAACATGACGGAAATAAGAATACGAAACGGCGTAAATAAGCAGTTATGCGTGGCTTGCTTAGTGTTGTTAGTGTGTGTGGGGGAGGCTTAACCTGAAGTCAATCATTTCCCCCTTCTGAAGGCTCGACCGCACAACCACATATGACTTGGCACCCGTGACTGAGAGAGATACTGATGATTACCTCCTCTCTGGGTCCCAAAAGATGTGTATCACAGCACATCTAACGGACCAGTTGGATGCTGTGCTGCTGTTGACTTGTTCTCAAAGTCACGGAAACCGGTGTCACTCTCAGCAAGTACCTCAACATTGGAAGAAGTCATTTCTGCTTAGGGGCTTGCTAAATACGTTATTGGATGTGAGCCGAGGCTCGCCTTGAAGGTCGCTGAGGGTGTAATCAACTCAACTAGTTCGGCGTGGCGGTAGCCGCGACGGCTCGTTCCGCCGGTTTCCCTATTCTTGATACAACTCTGCAACACCTGCCAAGAGTGCTGGTGTGCCCATGGCCTACATGGAGTGTAGTACAGAGTAAGCAACTTTGCGAATCAACAGTGGACGTAAGACGGGTAACAGGAAGCCCCCCTTTACGGAATAATTCGGACTGCGGCTGAGGTGTGCCAGCCCAGCCTGACGTGAGAAGGTTGTGTGTCTAGTTCGTGGGGTGTCAAGTTGAGTAGTCGTTTCTTGGTGGACCAGTAAGCATATGTGCCTTATTTACCCTTGTGCGAGGTCACTCATCGGGAATATGTTTTGTGCAACGCCCAGCTTCGTGGTGATGGCCGTCCTTCGAGAAACACTAAACTGAAAAGCCGTAGTCATCTCTGAATAATAACAAACGCTCTAAAGACCTACCTAGCAGTGGTCAGGAAAATCAGATGTTGGAGTGTTGTGATAACAGCCCATTGTTACAGGTGTCTAACTTATATTTCCCTACACTAGAGCTTGGCTTGCATGCCATAGGGCTCTGCTTGGTAAGGATCTTCACCCACGTTGAAGAAAGAAAGGGTTTTGTGGCTTGCGTATCAACAAAAGGTACATGTTGCGTTCTGATACGAGGCCACTGATGCGCAGCGGTACCCAATCTGGGGTGATTCTAGCCGTGTCTGGTAGTGTGTATTCCAATCATTGACATCAGCATCACCTGATCCAAAAACATCATCAGCTCGGACCTGACATGTTGGCGCAGACGGAAAATATCCTGAAAGGGAGTGGACTGCGACTTTTTGTATCGCTGGTCTTCATTTTGCCAATGAATGTTGTTGTCGAGATAGGACGTGGATAACAGAGAGCCCCATGGTGTTGAGGAAAGACACGGCATCTGAAAGAGATCCCGCGCTTGCACCTTTTGCGGCTGTCTCTCCCTCCGGAAGCCAGCATTGGTGAGCTCATCGGACTTGTTTGCCGCCTTTAACGGAGGCCAATCTAACTGTTGATGGAGTCCATAGCAGTATGCAAAGACGGCCAGGTGTTGTGGATGTGGCTGACCTAGAGCTGGCGTGCGACTTGGCGCCCTTTGACAGTCGCGCGGTCGCATTACCCCAGCGTCATCGTATCTAGAATCAAAGGCCTCTACCGGTCGCGAAGGCAGTGATCCTCGGTCCCGAAAGCACTCTTTACGTGACCTAAATAGCGCCACGAGCTGCAAGATGAGCATAAGCTCAAGGTGTAGGGTTGAAAGTGCCAGACTCTTGCAGCATTGGCGTTTCTGTTCAAGGGCGCTGAGTGTGGGGTATGATGCCCGTATTGGTGGATAAGAGACCGGAAGACTTCCCGTCAGCTCAAGACTCAACATGTATCAGATATCTGCCGGCGAATTGGTGGGCTCTGGAAAGGGTGTTGTCTTTGCGCCTCACCCATGGTAGAGCTTCGAATCGTCGGCGCTCGCGCTCCAAACGTTGCATTAGAGGCGGCTGAGGCTGGCTTGTATATGTCTTTCAAGGGCACAGCAAGGCACAGTTGATATGCCAAAGTTGGAAACAATGGAGGTCTAGAGGTCTAGAAGCTCTCGGATATGTCTCGTTTCTCGCGGTAAGCCCCAAAAGTCGAGACTCCTGGGCGAATGGTCAGAAAGAGGGCACATCGTACCATAGTGATTGTCCCAAATAGGTAATATGATTGTTGTGCGCCATCTTCTTGATGAATTGTTGGTCGTGCTTATGTAGAGCATGTTGCGACATTGCCGACATACATAGACCCGCACAATTCTCGTCGCACTCGTCGCACACACTTGCTCTCTGTCGCCGGAGATGTCAAATCGATGACAGCGGGGAATCCGGGGGCCAAGATGCCTGTACACTTGGGCTTGGTGTGATTGCAGCTGGACATGCACGTGTATCGAGGAGCATAGGTTATGGATGGGCTATCGTCCCGATGTTGGCCTCGTCGGTCGCCGTCTTCGAGCTCTCGTTGTGGGTTTGTGTAACCGTTGGTAATGCGAGTTCCACGGCATCGCGCACTGCAAAAGGTCAGCTTCTATAGGCCAAAGGACGAATGGAGGACGATAACAGCAGCGAGCGTACCATTTGGCCGAAGCGATATTGAATGGGTACCTAGTTGGCGGCATTGCTGCTGATGTGATGCTGTATCAGATATTGCGGTGTGTCCAGTCCAGTGTCAGGGCTCTGCCTCCCGCCGAGGTGCAAACGTAAACCGGTGTCGCATTCTTGTGTGCAATCGCTTTCAAGGTGGGAGGAGAAGTCGAGTAGGGCGACGAACAAAAGATACGAGAGATAGCCGGTGAAGGAAAGTAATCGGAAGAGTAAGCCCCGGGCCTGGAGGGAGACAAAATGGTGGGGTTGCAAGCCAACCCAGCCCACGCTAAGGCGGTGTATCGCTGAAGCAGGTTTGACTTTCGCGGGACCTCGATAGCTGCTCTTGCACCACCAATTCCAGGTGGACTGCCATCATCGTGCAACATCAAGATGACAGTGTCGTTTTTCTCCATGGGGAACGGATACCTGCTGAAGGCATCTACGATTCCTTGAGGGGTTTCACTGGGCGCCACTTCTACCTTCAAAGACGCTATTCGTTGATCCCGACTTCGTAGAGGGATAAGGATATGGGTAGAGCAATGTATCAGTTATAAGGATACTGCACTGATTACGCTCCGATAACATGCAATAACCCTGATCACTGAGGTGACCACTGAGCCCGCAGACCCGCTCCTTTGTGCCCCGCCTCCCCCACCCCAATATCACCTGATCTATCCTGGAATAAGCATTGGCAGGTGCGGATCTCATCGGCAACTCGAGTATTAAGAGCCAGAGTGATCGCAAAAATTATCATGATCCTGCCTGTTCTTTCCAAAAGACAATGTCTGGTCCAAATAAAGTTGCCAAATGGTGGAGTTTATGGGCGGGCGCTAGGAAAGAGCTAGCGCAGATCATTGTGCGCATCGTCTGATTGGCTATCAAGGACGAACGAGTTCCTAATCAGGAAGGAACCAAGGCATGGAGGAAGGGGCTAGCGCGCGAGAAGTGGGGTGAAAACCGCATCTTTTCATCTCGCGTCAGGTGCCTGGACATTGCAGTTAACACGGCAGTGGGCAACAGCGAAGGCAGGAACGGCGAAGACCGGGAGACCGGAAATCGAAGTTCTGGACAACGAAAAAAAGAGCTAGGAACCGAGCAGGATTTGCGAAGTTTGGGGCTTGCAGTCGCGCGTTCATTCCACTTGCCCACACCCACGATCACTGCGCCTGGAAGAGAAATTGACATTATTGATGCAATGGATAACCTCAAAAGGAGTGGTTTTTGATCGCGGCAGACGCCCTGAAATTACAATGCGGGGACATTAAGCTGGGTTGGAGTAATCTCGGTTTGTCACGAGAGAGCGGAGATAATGGGAGCATACGTATGACAATGCATTTTTGTAAATGCAGCGATATGTACAAACGTCGGCTGGCCTTCACCACCAGAATCTTTTGCCTTCTTTCCCCATCTTTCCCCTTATTCGACCTTCTTTCAATTTCCTATCCTTTCATTTGAGCCTTGACTCCTATTACCTATGGTATCCAGTTGAGGGGCACGTACTGACTTCACGTAGATGCCACTTCCTCTCCGGCGCCTGCTCGCATCTACGCAGCCCGCCCAAGATCCAAGGGCGCGTCTTTGCCGCCCTCTCCATAATTGCGTGAAAGGGATCATATCCTAAACCGACTATGGCCCGCCGCTTTTACACCGGCAACGGAAGCCAGTGAGCTAGGATGGGTTGGGAAGCAGACGGGTTCGGCGCTATGGTCAGTTCTGCAGCTGGAGATAGTAGCTAATAGAATCATCGTGTGATAATGGCCAAACTTGACAAATTTCTGTCTGGCTAATGGTTTTTATTATATCCGGGACTTGTCAAGGTTTTTCCTTCTTTCCCCCTTTTTCCCCTTCCTTTTTCTATTTTCTTTTTTTTTTCTTTTTTTCTTTTTCGTGCTTGAAGGCCACAAGGCAGAAATGGGATAAATCATGGCATTTTTCTCGTGGGAAAAATCGTGCAACGCAAGAAACAACCACCAGGCAGCCCAAATCGGTGGAAACAGAAAGAAATTAAAAATAGACAGACCGTGGTTCCCGTCTATGTTTGGTGGTGTACTAGTTTGACTTCTTCTCCTGGCGCCTGTTGAAAATCCCGGTTCGCCGAAGTGTAACCTGATCCACGGGGGACATAATGATGAGGTGTATAATAAATATCAGATAGAAAACAATACCACAGTTTGTGTAGAATTGTGAGCCCAGAAGCCAACTGGTCAGTCGTCATGAGAGAATTTCCAAACCAAACGCAGCCTCTTTGATGCCATTTTGGCCAACTGTGATTTCTTAGGGAGACAAAACCACTATTACATACTTGTGGATTTTAAAAGGTCGCAAGATCACTCAAATGCATGGATCGAGAGAACTAAATGTGTGTTTAAGCCGAAGCTTTCCTTGGTATATTGCTTGTTACCCGTGAATACTGAAGATGTAATAATCCGCTTCGATTCGAGTTCTGTTTTCCTCGAGATAATACATGGGCTCTCCGACCCAGGACCATCATTCTATCAAGCCAACAACCATAGCAAATGCAAATGCAAAAAAGCAGAAGACTGATAAACACTAGTCTCCCAAACCGCTGATGTCCGTTTATGCCAACCCGCAACCAAAAATGCAACTCGGTCCCAAAATGCTGTTCCGAGTAAACCACCCCCATTCCCAAACCGAAGATGCAAATCCGTTTCCATATCCATGCAAAGCCCCAGCACGAGGAGGCAGAAAAAAGCCCCCAAACGAGGAGGCAGAAAAAAGCCCCAAAACGAGGAGGCAGGAAAAAGCCCCAACACGAGGAGGCAGGAAAACACAAAAGAAAACATGCAAATACAAAACTGATTCGAACCCATATGATATATACCCTCACAAGTGGTTGGTACTCGTCGTCGTCGTGTACATGTACCCAACCTTTCCTTCTCCTCTCCTCCCAAAACGAGGAAAAGGTCTGAATGACAACTTCTCACCCGAAACACACATTTTATACGACCCAATGTTGATGATGCCCATGGAGTTGTGAATGTGATATGATGTTCTTGTGTTGTGTGTTCGTGTGTCTCGTTTGTGCAACAAGAAGTTGTACGTGCGTTTTTCATGGTTGTCCACACACCTTGATTGGCACTCAAGGAAAGTTGCTGGCTTTCTCGAGTGATGCCCTCTTGAGGCTGGCGTTAGGTTAGGTGGTTTCTTCCGAAAATGTGATGGATCGATGAATGGTGATGCAAGAATATCCAGTAACGGATTTGAGTGTTCGTTTGTGTGTGTGTGTGTGTGTGTGTGTCTGAGATAGATACTTGAGTTGCAACACACACAGACACCTTCCTCTGTTTGGAGACTGGACTTGCACATCGCATTTTCTGTTTTGTTTTCCTCCGGAGGGAGGAAACACCTAGTGGTCCATTACTAGACGCTGGTGCTGTTGATTTTGATGAATGACTTGGTCGTAGACGGAGGCTAGAGTTCATTACTGAAGCTCGAACCCACCGGCGAGTGCTAGTTGTCGTGCCTGTTGAAAGGCACCAATCAACTCAGTAATTTTATTTATGAGGGATCCCACTTCAGGGCCGTTCGCGCCAAATCGAGGCGTTAGGATACTAAGAATCTCCAGTATCCTCAGTGTGTCGCCCCTCTCCTCGGGAGTTATCAACAAGGAGAGGGGCAACACACCTACCTCCAATCCTTCTACACCGTTCCTAATCACTGAGTATATCAGTGTAATAAGAGGGGTGCTGGACCTGTCAGACCCAAAGCAATTGGGACAGCGTATTAAGCAGGCAAGCGAATTAGCCACCTCCCGGTTTGCCTGTACGACCTCGGAAGCCAGAGGGAGTACATAACAAAGGGGAACTTGTTGGTCAATGGCCTCTTGAGCCCGGGCCAGTCTCCCAAGGCAACCGCAATTTGGAGCTTGGGCCGGACCAGGAGGGGCCAGTGCCGGAGGCATAACCGGGCCGGGAGGGAGGGGAGGCACGGAGGCAGGAGGTGGGTGGGCGGAACCCGGAAATAATGCCGGACCCGGCTCTAATGAGCCGGACCGCACCGACTCCGGCGGAGTTAGCAGCTGGTAAGGTGAGGGTGCCGACATTCCGCCCACCAGAAGCGCCTCACCGGCGTTAGAGCGGAAGTCAACCAGATATTGGCGGTCAGGAGGGCCGGCTGGCACACTTTCGTCATTATTGACATTTCCACCGCGTTTGTTGCACCGGTGCGGGCCTGGGTAAGTGGAGCAACGTTGACACGATCCGCTGCCATTTCTTGCAGGGATGCAAGAAACTTTGGCCTGCTGGCAAGCGTAACAGCTGCTGGCTCGCCCTTCAATGGGTCGATGGCAAGGGCACCGTTCTCCCTCACACTCGTGCTTCTTACAACCCGGCCTACACTCGTGACGTCCCCCCATTTTTCCTTTGATGATGAGTTCTGTATTAGTTGCGTTGGACGATACAAGCATACGGTCCGGGGCTATAGTCATGGGATGGGGATAACAAACCTAGAGGTATATAATGATAATGGATTTCGAATCTTTGGGGAAACAGGTCATTATCTTGATGGTGGCCGGGTGTTGGTAAATTGCTGCGTCACTTCGGATTAAAATGGAAGGAAAGAAGAGTTAGAGGCTCAGGCTCAGGTCAGAATTCGGTGTGGCTTTTGGTGTGAATACAACGTGAGAAGGTTAGTTAAGTGGTAAAAATTCCATTTATCGATGGGGGTTGAGAGTCCGTATATAAGGAACTCTAGAAAATGAAATCGTGGCCGGAGAAGAGGCCACGCATCAGAAAATATATGTATGCATTGCAGAGATCGCCAACACTGGCCATGCGGAACTGCAGTCGTAGAGTAATTCAATGTATGTATTAAAGCATCGAGCAGGTGGCGATTGTTAATGTGCAGGTCGCGTGTAGTTTCTTGCCTTTTTATGTGTATTGCTACTCAATAGAGTAGTGTATCCTCGGCCCCGAGCGCGGCGGATGAGTTGAACAATGCGAGAAGCACAAGGTGTTGGACCAGGAAAAAGAAGAAATTTATGTGCTAATAGTAAGACGTCCTCAGTAGAGGTCTCATGCTATACAGGCGAGCAACAAGAACAAAAATTATGAAAAGGACGAGAAACCCGCCGGAGATACCGGAGGAAAACGATTCGTTGTAGGGGCAGGAGGGACGGTATGTGTTTTCGGTGCGGAAAAACCCTCCTGCGTGGGTCAAGTGCATAACAGCAGTTGAAATTTGAGGCTTCGTTGAACACATACATTTGAGAAAAGAGGATGAAGGGAATGGATACTTGCTTGCGCCGAGTGCAGTGGATATAAAAAAAACTCACAGCTTGTTGCCAGGAGGCTGAGGGATGAGATCAGGATTAGTGCAGGCTTGATGGGAAAGAGTTATGGCGGAAGGGAATCTGTGGATGTTCAGTCTTCCACTCTGATTCTTTCGTCTAGGTGGGCTAGGAGGCGCTAAACGGCGGGTGGCAGGTGGGCGCTTCAGCGGTATTTAGGGGTACCAGTGAGCCTGCTGATTGGTGGTAGGTTCCTAAAGCCGTAGAAGTAACTTGGTAGCCCGGGTACCCGACCTACCTCTACCCTTTGAAGATAACCTCACGTCATTACTTACATCCCGTCTAGCAAGACCCGGGGTAATTGTGACGGTAGACCCGAACTTATCTACCTGTCTGTGAGTGTGCTGGATCGGATCTTGTCAGTGGGATGCAGAAACTGCCGTGACGCTCCGAGTTTATTGGATCCGGGCTCTTACCTCTCTGTCCCGGGCAACGGGAAGTACCAGCTAATTGAGTACCTGACAGAACCCTCAAGAGACACCAACACCTCCGGTCTCCAACAGAACGGGGGTGCCACTTGCTGTCAGTCTTCGTCTTCACTGCCAACCTCTCGTCTGGCTCTCTTCCTGTGTCTACCTCTACCTCTACGCTCCTTTCCTCACATGGATACGCTCCTCTTTGAGTAGAAGGTAGGTAAGGGATATGGCGTTGCTACCGCACATGTACCATTCTTTGAGGCTCTGCTGCTTTGGCCGACTTTAAGTCCGTCATTGCCGGCACGGCACCGCAGCCAGGCACGGATTTTGAGTTGGTGAGAATGCAGATGCTTCTATCACTGCATCTTGCAAGCAAAAAGAAGGACCCTTCGTGCGGATAAACCCCAAATTCCCGCAGCATTCACATGCAGGACCTATGCTTCTCATTCTCGTCAAATCTTTTTTTTTTTTTTTTTTTTTTTTTTCAAGATTTGGGGAGACTCTAGTGCTCATAACATGCAGGAGGATCCTGATGTCGTTTAGGACAAGTCAGAAAAATTCGTGAGTATCAGATACCGAAGCAATACCAGCTCACGTGGCTTCGAATACCGCCCGGTCGGAAACCCGAGGTGTGTCCGCGCCAAAAGGAGGTACAGGTAGCCGCAGCACACGGACCTCAGTGCCTGCAGGAGACTTCAATCACTCGCATCAATAGATGGACTTCTAGCGGGGCTTCAGGAATAGTTGACAACGGGCATCGACTTGCTTGCCAGGAACTATCTGCGCCTGGATTTGTTAGCATCATCAACCGAGGAGACTTGAGCCCACGGCATGGAAACCACCGGTGTTAGTCTGCAAGAAGTCAAACTCAAAGAGTTTGGGCAACGTGTCCCCGAGCCCAGTCCCCAATTGAGCTGGTTCTCAAGCAGGAAAGCTTCTCATGCAGTCCACCCGGCCTCTTCTCTCCCCGCCACCTCCCGCCCAATATGGCCACGTTTGTTTAAGGGAAGACAGGTGCAAAAACTGATTGAAATAGACACGAGAGCCGCTTCCTTGCAAATAATAGGGGCAGGGCTTCTTGACCGTATCTCTGCAGCCAAGGAAAATCCCGAAAAGGGTTCGGAAGGGGCAATAAGTGAGGAAGCCTGGTCCTGGGCAGTTTTCAGCGCGCCTGATTTGGGGACCGAGCCACAGTTATACCTTGGATGGAATCCAGATGCATGGGAAGGTTATCTGTAAGTGTCGCCATGAAGGAAAGTGCTCGTGGAGATGGCCAGGAGGGACTGCTGCTGGATGATACCGCTAACAATAAAAGATCACCAGCCCAAGAACCAGCCCGATCAAAACAATATCGTCGGTTGACAAGAAAAAGCCGTCAACTATTCGGTTTCATCAAGGTAATCAAGCCACAGAGCACGAACCTCAGCCACGTGGAAAGATCATCTCGAGTCAACGAAGGCTGGATAAGGAAGTGTTCGGGAGTCAGTGAAACAGTAGAAGTAATTTCTACGGGGTGAAATAGGTGTGGAACGTCGGAGCTTTCCCTCGTCGTGGAACGGTAACGAGCACGTTCGAAAGGTGTCTGTTCTGCAGATAGTCATCTGTCGTGAACATCTTCAATTGGAAGTCAAAGACAAAATGATAGCCCACTCACCTATCACAGCCATCAACGCCCAATGGTCTGGCGCTTATCTTTCATCGAACATGCTGAAAAAAAACATGACCTTCCCAACTGACCACTGTATTTCACCAGGTATTTTGTTGATCAAGAGGAAAAGCTACATACCGAGGTCATATCCATCTTGAGCCAAAGTTACGAGAATCCATTAGGTGTCTGCGTGATTGAGTATGGCTGGCACCTCGTACATCCGATCGGGAGCCTACTTTGGCGTGGACTCGAGGATCAAGCCTGTCCACACAATCGTCCACATGTCATCCTCACACCACACTGTGGCTGTTCCTGTAATCGCATCATCATTTCGATTACGGCTTCGATCCTGGTGGTTTGTTAGTGTGTCCACATCAGATTGACTGCACCCACTCTCGCGGCACTTACCACACCATCGGCTTCCTGACATCCATCATTCCCTTCTAGAAGAAGGACCGTCTCACGCATACACAATCAGCACAGCTAAGCTTCTTTTGTCCTACGTTAAGATTCCGCGGAAAGACCAAACGGGATTTCGTTACGGGTGTGACAGCCAGAGAGACATAGAGACACACGTGCAGGCACGTAGACTCAAGCGCTAAATGGGAAGTAAGAGAGGGAGAAGAACGGAGGAAATTGGATTGGAAACAAAGAAGAAGGGAGCAAGACAGAAAAACGGGGGACGAAAGATGGGGAGAAACTCAGAACCGCATATCCTACAACCACTTGGTTGACAAAGATTCGCGTTCTTTTCCTACATGCGACCGCCAGGATCATGGTTGACAACGAACGAAAAGAACAAGACGGCAAAAGAGCTTCCGGCAGATACCAGGTCTGAAAGGGGGAAGATGAAGAGGATGGAAGTAAAGATGAGGCAGCCTGCAGGAAGCTACCCGCTTTGATAGACATCAGGATCACCCGGGTGTCAAGAACAAGCGAAGCCAACTTGAACATGAGCTTGAACCAAAAGTGGAAGTGGAAAGAGGATTCAGTTCGTTGTCTACCTGAATGATGCATAAATTCCCAAGCCGGAAAAATATCCAGCAACTGCTTCGAAGTCCAGCACGACATCCGATCTCCACGTCGACATGGGGCAGTGAAGGCTCGATGATAATAGAAGCAGCATCGCCTTTCGTGCTGATTTCAACATGTATGTGTATCTAACGGGCGCAAAAGAAAATCCAGGAGGATTTTGTTCCACGTCTCCCAGTCCACAATCCACCCCATTGCTCCTTCCATGCCTTCATCGGTCAACCCCTCCCCGCCCTCAACTCTATCAGTCTCTTTTTCCTCACCCTCCTCCGCTCCCATCATGACCTCTTTCCGAAATAGGGGAAAGCAAAAGGAAAGGAAGGAACTACAAGCCGTTCGGATCGCGACATCCGATCTACATGCTTTCTTAGAGGCGGGCGCTAGCGAACTTTCTGAGACGGATACGATACGATGTAGTACTGGATGCTATCCGCTTTTTATCGATTTGCGCCGCATTGGTCGTGAGGATCGACGGCTGGTTGGGATTCTACCCAGACGTCGGTTAATTCTGTCCATACCGATGTGCGCGTATAGCAAGCCACTCCCGTTCCGAGGATCGAACGCGCAAAGATTGATCTTCACAATGTTTTGCTTAGTTCAGCTTCATCTTGCTTGTTTCTTCACCGCTTCGCTCGCTTTTGAATGTCGTGCATTATCAGATTCTCATTCCATTCGACCATTCTCCTCAGCTGGAAGGTGGTGTTCATAAGCCTCAGCGCCAGCGACCACCACCCAGCCAGTTACGGAACCGTTCAACTGGTTGCGATATGCTTGACATCGGTCACTCAGTTCGTGTAGTTAGAGGTCAAGGTGAGACAAGGTAAGTCCTGCCATGTCCTGTTGTCCCCTGTCCCCAGCTGTCTCGCAATCCAGCGCAGCACTGAGTTGAAGAAAGGGTACAGTATGTGGAACAGGTAAGTCATAGGCACAAAGACAGAAAGTACCTGTAGCAGGTACCCGTCTGCTCCAACCTGAAGAACAATGGGGGCTAGACCGCCAGACTGCTTTAGGCTTAACCCCATGCCACACCGCAGTTGAGTAGATTCCAGGTTGCGGTTCGCGGGTTATCGGCATCCAGTCGGGAATTTCCGTCGTTGAGTGACCAAGTGTTACTGCTACCGTCACTTCAACAATGGGTGCCCGATGTCGTGCTTTGTGCTTTGTGTTCCTGTTTTTGCGCTTAAGGTAGGCCTGTCCCCCGTCCGTTAACAATGATTGACGATACTACCTAGAAGTTGATGCCTTGCCTACAGTGTACCTATCCCTTCCCGGTCCCTTCGGTTTCACTCACCTTTGCCCCCCTTTAACATGGAACCCAAACCAGGTCAATACTGCCCTCAGACATTTTGGTCTCCCATCAACGTAGTCAGCCTCATCCGCTCCTCTCATCCATCCTCCTCTTTTCCCTTGCCGTCATCAATCCTGCCAGAAACCCAGCAGCGCAGCCCCAAGTCCGTCCCTACCTCGTTCCCTGTCATGTGTCTTCAGCCTAACCCTTTTTAAAATCCCTTGGCGAGAAATATCCCGAATGTTTCATTGGTCTCAGATATTGCTCGTGCGTCGAGCCCATTCACATGTTGAGCCCACTACCCATAGATTAGATTAGGGGAATACGAGAAAAAAGTCTTGGATATCTCGCTGTAGGTCGCTGTCGCCTTGTCGCTGTACCATCGCTGGGCTGTTGTTGGGAAAGACATGCAGGATAGGCAGGGCAGGGGGGCAGGGGGGCGGCTATCCCTTGTGAATTGGATTTTCGTGCAACGATGATATGGTGGTCTCTCTTTGGTAATCTCGACGTTCATATTTTGGGTATCATTTACTATCAAGAGTGTAGGTATGTATGGTACATGTCGTTCTCGATAACGGGTCCAATTCTGGGTCTCCCTTCCGGTTGCTCGACAAGGTTATGGTACTGCTTACCGGATGGCATCGCTTCCGTCCTGTTTTACTCGTATTTTCGAATCGCTAGTAATGAAATCGGAATGTAATGACGATCGATGGGGTAAAGGTACTTACATGCTGGTAGTTAGGTAGTCAGCTGGCCGTCATCGAGGTTGAGAAACACGCATCCGGCAGCGACGAAGGGACGAGCGAACGAGGAATGATGGATGATGGATGATGACCGCATTGCCGGGGGCGGGGAGGGATAGATTGGTTGCAGTTCGGTCGGTAAACATCGAACAATGCCATTGACCAATTGCAGCGGCCGGATCGGGTACCGGTCGCGGTACCTCTTCGGTTCTTCCCTGTTGTCTGCTGCTGCACTGTTTTCGTCAGTCGCTTCCGGTGATAAAGTAAGACAGAAGATTCATATCGTGGTGTCAGTCGCTTTCGTGGTATCGTGATTAATGAAAGCGGAAGATGGGGAGGAGGGGGATTGGCGCACGAACCACTCAATTCCTCCCTCCATTCACGAGTTCTTCGTCGCGAATAGCAAGCTGCTCACCTACCCTGTACTTTAGCTTGAACCTAAAAGAAGGCCGTCCTACTCCATACCGTCTCGGCATGGGTTAGAGCGGCCGCGTTGTATGACTTATAACGTATCAACGAGCGTACCTAAGGAATGTCGCGCTCTTCGATGCTGCTGGCAGTGCGGAGGTTAAAGGTTCTTCTGCTTGCCAAAAGTGGTGATCGCAAATAAATCATGTTGAATCCATCTCACATCTGGCTTGATGCTCATTGACGGCCGCCAAATGCAACTGGCAGATCTTTAATCGTTTTCTGCACATTATCTCTCGCCAATTCGCGAGTTTCCACGGTAGTGCTTGAAAAACAAATGCGTCATTGCGTATGTCTATGTAAAAATCAGATGGTCTAGGTGTCAATCTTGCGGGACCAGGAAGGTACATGACAGAATGAAGGACAAACTGCGCGTTAAGGGGGCAAAGAAACCAGACGAACTGATCGTTAGGAAAGAAAAGACAGGAGATGACAATGAAAGAATATCCAAACAGAAAGACATGCGAAAGAACGATGGAGAAAGCCACCCAGAATAACCACCATCCAAAGAAGCCGAGGAAACACAGAACAGGAACATTCTCCTTTCCTCCCATGTCGTGATCCACATAACCAATATTCCCAAACGCCAAAAACCCAAATCATGACTACACCACCCTCTCCATCTTCTTTTCGATCCCTCTGACCCTTTCTCCAACATGTTTTTGCGGGTCTCTTGCTCCGGTTGATGTTGGGCAGACGTCCGATTGCTACTCGCATGACGCCAGTATCGATTGTAGACCTCTTGTTTTGATATTTATACTTCCCCCTTTCTCGCCCGGTGCTGAGATATCCCTCTGTCCCCCCTTTCGCGGAGTGAAGAGTCCGATATCTCCTGATATTGACCGAGTTTTAGTACATGTGGAGAAAGGAGCGGTCTTCTCGTCCTCCTCGCTGTACCTACTGCCCCCCCCCCCCCCCCCCCCCCCCCCCCCCCCCCCCCCCCCCCCCCCCCCCCCCCCCCCCCCCTTCCGCTCGCGCTTCATGGCCCTAATACCCGGTGATCATGTTAGAGCCTCCCGGATGAAAGAACCGAGTTGCTTGGCCTAGAGTAGATGGAAAGTTAACTTCACGCACTCAACGAATGGGGACAAGGGAAACTACTGACCAGGTCATCCTTCATCATAGAGAAGTGGTTGCCAGGCATGTGCCTGAAGGTCATCTTATTGACATCCAGGTACTCATCCCACCTGTTGGGTCCGAAATCGCTTCTGTTATCCAACAGGAACAGGGCATGGCCCTTGGGATAAGGCTCGGGGCGCGGATCAGTCGGGAGCTTGCAGACGCCGTCCTCGCACCAGATAGCTGTCACCTTCGGGCACTTCTCCTTGGGAATGGGCTCTGCGTCGTAGTTGCTCAGGGCCGTAACGGAGGCAGCGAAGTGTGGCAGGAGCCACTCGGGGATCTTCTTCTGGTCGCCGCCCTCACCAAGAAGGCCGATGGAGGCAAACCAAGCGTGCAGACCCTGAGGAAGAGGTTCGATAGTGACAGGGCATGGAGCATCGATGATGATGAGATTCTCGACCTCGTCGCCGGCCTTGACGAGCTGACTGACGATTTCGTAGGCAATGACACCACCCGCGCTCCAACCAGCAAGGGAGTATGGGCCCTTGGGCTGACGCCGCTTCATCTCCTCGATAAACTTGGAAGCCATGCCGTAGACGCCGCAGTTGTATTCATCCGGAGTCCTCATGAAGGGAGAGAAAAGACCCCAGACAGCCCATTGACCGCCGACATTGGAAATCTCGGTGTAGGAGGTGGCGCTACCACTGCCGTCGGGGACCATAAAGAGCTGCTTGGTCGCAGTCTTTAGACTTCCAGACAGTAGGGTGGAGGTTGCTTTGCGGTTTGGGTAGTCGTCGACAATTCTAGTGGGACGCGGAGGCTTTGGGGGGCAGGGCTCTTCGAGACCAATTCTCGGGTGCTCCTTCTTGGCACTCGATGTGTTGGAAGATGAACTGGGCGTAGGCGCAGTCTCCTGATGCTTGGACTTGGCCGGCTTAGGGGCTTGTTTCGGAGCAGCCTTCTTGGGAGCGTCACTGATACCAAGAGCACGCTCGACGTCCTTCAAGGAAGGGTTGGTCACGAAGAGATCGGACGAGATGTCCATGTTCATCTTCTCGCGCAAGGTACCAAGAATAGCCAAACTCATGAGCGAGTCCATGCCAAGGCTTGCTAGATCAGGGGCAGCTTGAATCTCTTCAATGTCAACGCCCATTTCTTGCGAGATGGTGTTCCGGACAAGGCCCTGGAACTCGTTGCTGTTCTTCTCTCCTCCTCCGGACTCAATTCGAGTAGGACCATCACCCTTGACCGAGTTAGCCTCGCTCTCATCAAGGGGAGTAGTGACATTAGACTCGGATCCAAGCTCTGGGGATTCGTCATCGGACGAGTCATCGGACGCGCTGGACGAGATGGGCTCGTTGGCGCCAGCCTTGTCATACTGGGCAAGGTGACCCTTGAGCGCACCAATGGTCGGGTAGTCGACAAAGGCACCAGAGGGAATATCCAGGTCAAGTTCCTCGCGAATCTTGCCGGACACGGTCAAGGACATGAGAGAGTCAACACCCAGATCGGTGAAGGCAATGTTGTCGGCAAGCTCATCATGGCTGCAGCCCACCTCCCTGGCAAGAATGTCCAGGACCTGTGCGACCACTCCACCCTTGAGCTTCTGGTTGACCTTGCTGATGTTGTCGGGTGTGACAGTCTCCTTCTTCTTCTTCTTGGAAGCCGGTGCGGATTTGGCAGCTGGAGCTGGAGGGGGTGCGGCGCGAGCCGGAGCCGGCGCAGCAGTTCCCATAGCAGCAGCGGCGGCCCCACGGGGAGGAAGCAGCATGTTGAGAACCTTGCGAGGAATGGCAGCGAACCTGATGTCACCGGCAATACCTATTACCCTTTCCCCATCAAAGACGTAGGCATCACCAGAGAACATTTTGCTTCCCTTGACGGGTTGCATGCGGATGTAACTGCGATACTCCTTCTTGAGATCGGGGATCTCAGTGAACCTCATTGAGCCCCAGCCATGAGAAATGAAGACCTGCTCCCGAGAATCCACAGCATCGGTACCGTTGATGATGAACCCGGAGATGTGGCACAAGCTGTCGATGTTGTAAGGGTTGAAGTAGAACTTGCCATCATTCTCCGTGGTCTGGAAGCGGATCTTCGCAGTGGCTTCACAGGAGTCGCTGTCCAGGATGACCTCTTCCATGCCCTGATAACGACGGTTGTAATCAACCAGGGCACCAAATAGCTTGTACGCAAGACCGCGGCCAATCTTGGAAGCCTCTCCCCGCTGCTCTTGTTGCTTGAGGGAGTCGATGCGGGTCTTGATCAAGTAGGCCATCTTGTCGAACTCTTGTTGCCAGTCCTCGAGGTCGCCATAGTAAACCTTGCATGTGGCGTGTTCGGTCCTCTTCGGTCCATCCCCAGTGGTGAACACAAGGTCAGCGTATCCAGCCTGGGCGTTAGCCGTGACTGTAAGTCTCAAGATGTGGCTCTTGGCCGTGTCATTGAAGATGAGTGTCTTTGGGACTTCCATCTTTGCGACGTTGCAACCAATCTTCTCGGTCTCAGGACGAAGGAGCTTATAGGCATAGTCGGCCACGGTCATGGCCATATCGCCATACAGCGTTGATGGGCAAAGCGGCGCACCATTGACCAAGTGACCTGAGACCACCTTCTTGAGATTCTCTTCGTGAAGCTCAGATTCAATCTCAACAATTGCCACATCATCCTTGACCTCCTCTCTGATGACTCGCTGAACTGTGGTGGTAGATAGTTGCGGCTTGCTGGACCCGATCTGCTTCGCCCCTCCCTGGTTTGTGATACGGTTCTTGGTGAGACACCAGTCACCCGTGTACTGAAGCCAGTAGTTCTTTTCGTCGAAGGAATAACTGGGCAGATCGAGGAGGCGGACACACTGGATGAAGTCACGGTGATACTCGCTGAAGTCGATATTCAATCCAGCAGAGTGCAGCGTGCTAAGAGTAGCAGTGAGAGTCTTGAAGGACTGAGGATGGTCGGTGCGGCGAAGGGTCGGCACGGCAATGGTCGTAGCGCCAAAGGCAGCTTTGACCATGCCCACGGTGATTGCGTGGGGGCCAATCTCGAGCCACACGGTCTTCTCGTCGATCGTATTCTTTTCCTGGGCTCTGAAGAGTCCACCTTGGAAGTTGACAGCCTCTCGGGCGTGGTGACGGAGGTAACTAGCGTCCACCCTGTCTTCTTCACCCAAAACTTCAGCGTGAAGCGGAGAAATAATAGGAATCTTGATGCGCTCGAAGAGGACTGCAGAGGCAAGGTTTTCGAAGTCGTCCAGAATGGCGTCGACTTGAGCAGAGTGGAACGCGTACGGAACGAGCAATCTCTTGGCCTTGTGGCCAGCGGCATTGAGCTCCTCCTCCAGTTCCGTGATGACATTGGTTGGCCCACCGAGTACCGTCTCACGGTTGCTATTGATACAGGCAACGTTCACGCTGGTAGCCTTGTTACCCAACGCCTTTTCGACCTCTTCGACTGGAGCTTGAACGGCGAGCATGGCGTGGCTGTTTATCGTGCACTTCTCAACCAGAAGACTCGCACGAGTGCCGACAAGGTAGATGGTGTCGCTGGCACTGAGGACGCCGGCAACGTTGAGCGCGGCATACTCTCCGAGACTGTGGCCCATGACCACGGCTGGCTTGATGCCCCATGACTCCCAAAGCTTTGCAAGCGCCATCTCAAAGCAGCAGAGACCGATCTGTGTGATGATGGGCGACAACTCGGCGACATCCTTGGTAGTACCGTCAATCAAGGGAAGGAAAGACTCGAAACCGTGAAGGCGAGCAAGACGGTCAAACTCATGGAGGCTCTCCCGGAAAATGGAGTAGTTCTCGTACAGCTCCTTGCCCATGCCCGTGTACTGCGAGCCTTGGCCTGTGAATACGAAAGCAACCTTTGGCTGCTCAGGGGTTACAGGAACAAAGTTCTCCTTGAGGCGATTCAGGATGGCACTCTGCGCTTCACTCACGCTCGAAGCGGTGACGCTCATGCGCCAGTAGTGCTGGATCTTGCGGGCGGTTGTGGAGTAAGAAATGTCCGCGAGCGACGCATCCGTATGCTTGTTCATCCACTTGGCAAGATTTTCCGCGTTCCGAATCATGGCAGCCTTCGACTTTCCAGTGACGGTGACGAGCTGGTGGCTGCGTGGATCGGGCAAAGTTAGTGCGGTCTTGGGAGCATCCTCAACAAGAATGCCAGTATTACCACCAGCGGCACTGAAGTTGTTGATGAAGACACGTCTGGGCTTGCCATCTCTGCGCCTGAATGGGGTCAGATGGAAGGCGATGTTGACGTTGCGCTCAGACAAGTCCTTGGGGAAGGTCTTGTTGATAATTGACCCTTTCTTGATACCGACATGGGGAGGGATGGCGTTCTTGTGAAGCATCAGGAGCACCTTGCAAAGGGCAGTAATTCCAGAAGCCGCCTCACCGTGGCCGACGTTAGCCTTGATAGCACCAAGATAGAGAGGCCTGTCCTCGGGCCTCTTACGCTGCGCTGGCGCAAAGACATTGGTAACAGACACCATTTCGGTGCCGTCTCCTGCTTGAGTACCCGTCCCGTGCATCTCCACGTAGTCAACATCATGAGGATCCACACCAGCGTCGTCCAAGATAGCTTGTGAAAGCGTGGACTGAGTTGGCCCATGGGGGTGAGTGATTGAGATAGCGTCGGCTGAGTGATTGGTGGCGGTGCCGAGAACCACGGCGAGAACTCTGTCGTTATCGGCCTGAGCATCTTCCAATCGCTTGATGACAACGGAAGCGCAGCTATCACCACGGCAGTAGCCATCGGCCTCATTATCGAAGGTTGCGCAAGGCCCCTTCTTCGACAAGAACTGACCTCTGCTCAGACCGGAAAAAATGTCTGGGTTGGTCATGCAAGACAAGCCGCCCACAATAGCGGTGTCGCAATCGCGAGCCCAGAGAGCAGTACAGGCAACCTGAAGCGCTGCGGCGCTGGAAGAACAGGCAGTATCAATGTTGAGACTAGGGCCACTGAAGCCGAAGTGGTAATTGATACGACCAGGACCAAAGGCGCGGACACCACCTGTGATGAAGTAGGTGTCGACCTCCTGGGCCGCGTTGATCTCACGCCAATCGTCTGATGTCTGTCCGTAGAAGGTACCGATGCGATCCAGTCTGGTAGAGGGCGTTCGATTGGGGACGTATCCAGACATCTCCAGCGCTTCGTAGGCTGTTGTCAAAGCCATTCTCTGCATAGGGTCGGTTTGGAAGGCCTCACGGGGTGACATGTTGAAGAACCGCGGATCGAACAAGCCCGGTTGCTCGATCCAGCAGCCATAGGGAGTATGGCTGGTGTTGATAGCCTTGCCCGTAGGGTCATAGTGTGTCTTGACATCGAACCTGTCCGGGGGCACAACACGGTGGACGTCGAGTCCCTTTTCAAGGAGTTCCCAGAGCTTTTCATGATTGGCGGCATCGGGAAATCTACCAGCCATGCCAACAATGGCGAGCTGGCACTTGCCACTGGACCCATGGTTGCCGATTCTAGAAGCAAAGGCTTCAGGGGAGATGGGCGGATTGTCCCGGAACGTGACATCCAGGTTGGTGTGGGCTTTGATCAGCCCAACGAGAGTTGCACCGTTCTGAGTAGGACCAAGCGGAAGGATGAGGCAGTTCTTTCCCTTGAAGCTCTTTCCCCTTGCGATACATCCGTCAAGCACCTTGGTAAACCTCAAGGGCTCCAGCAAAACCTCGTGCACAATTTGCTTCAGCAAGGACGCGGTGGTGACTTGCTTCTCGGTGACCCATTCACCGGAAAAGCACGACATGACATGGGATCTCGGCTTCGTTCTGTGCAGCGCGTCAATGACCGCCTCGTCATCCAGACGCAAGATCTCGTCGATCAAGGCAGCATCGTGAAGGTGTGGTGCGTGATAAGGTCCGTAGACGGGAATCGAGGTTACGTTGGTCTTTTCGCCAAAGTTGTGCCCACTTGCGAAAGCCTTCAGAGAAGAAGGAGGACCGGAAATGGCGACGCTTTGTGATGAGCTTGCACTCAAATATAGGCGGTTGCCGCGGTTCCAACCGGTTTTCTTGTTGAAATCCTGAACGACCGGACCGGCAACGCTTTCGGAAATATTCGTGAAGATATATGTCCAGCTCTCGGATTTTTCGACCGTTGGGTAAATCTGCTCGGCAACCTTATACACGTGCCTTCCGACTCTGAATGACATGAGGGTCACTTGAACGGCAAGTGGTACCAACTCTGACAACGATTTTGTGCAGGCGATTGCGCTGGCTGCGAAGAGCCCGGAGCATAGGCCGACAAGGCATGTATTCTCCGGTCTGGCGAGGTCATCGTGATTACTCTCGATATGACTAGAGACGCCGTCAGGTTAGCCTGAGAAAAAAAGAAAATGGCAGACAAGCAGAGCACCGCTTACTCTATGTAATGAACCAATTGTGATATGCACAAAAGGGCACCGTCGATGCCAGGGTGTTTGATCTGCTGTGCGTGGTATCTCTCATTGAGTTGCTGTAAATTGAGGAACTCGGGTAGTTTCGAACGTTCTGTCCTGGGAAGCTGTTCTATCTCGCGTCGGATGGCGTAGCCAACCTGGTCCAAGTAGGCTTTTGCGAGAGTGCCTTTCTTTGGTTTGCGGAAGAGGCTCGCGAGGAAGGCGTGAGTATCGAGAGACTGGTCTCCGAAGAGGTAGTATGCCAACGGTTGTTCCTGGACAGAGGACATGGTGCAGGATTTTCTTCAGGTTCTTCTCGGCCGTATGCTGTACGGTTGTCGTGGATGATGCAGAATGTATGGAAGGATACTCGGCAGAAAGATGGTGCTGCAATATGGGCAACGGAAAGTGACTCGCCCTTTGCCTGCCCTCTACTTGTGTCAAGAAAGCAAGGAAGGGATGGGGCAAGCTTAATTAAGTAAAAGAATTAGAAAGGTCAAAGAACTAATGGATGAAATGTAAGGCGAAGGGGACTGGAGCTCTCATTCGGAATGTGAGCCCATGGGCGACGGACATACATCTTCCCCGGACCACCGTCGGACGAGGAACAGGTGCCTCATGCTTGCAGTTACATAGGGTTGTCCGTAGCCGGTGGACGGACTGCTGGCCTCAGCTTATTCTGGGTGACCATGTAAGCTTCGGCGGGGGGGGTTGATACACAAGCTCGGCAGAGATACTTACGGCATTGTTTAGTGTATCTTGGTGCCATCACTCTTACCGGTAGACCGTTTGGGTGTGTTTTGGGGGGGATTTGTTAGCATCCCTGTTAACTTGAAGACCTGGAGATGCTCGTGAGACCATGAGGGAACTCCTGCCGCACCCGGGCAGGATCATGCCTGCTTCGTGCCAGATCCACCCGGAACAAGACGATTCACATGGGAAGCATATCCCTCTGCATCTGCGGGTGAGGGGGTTGAGAGCGTAAACGCGGACACGGACTTCCCCAACCCTTCTAAGACACTGGGCCATACAAATCGGTTCACGGCGCCTCCAGCCAGCCGTATAGGATTTAGCCACACGGACATCCGGCGCGGAACATGTTATTGTCCATGTCCATCAGCTGCGATGCCAGAACCGGATGATGGCGCGAAGCTTCGGACGCGGTATCAGTGATGGGTTGTGGGAAGGATCGATGTTGCGTGCAAATTGAGTATCGTCTTTGGGGCGTTGGGTTACCACACTACTCATGACGGGGAATGATCGAGTGTCTGGTTCAGGCGGCTGTCCGGTGGGACGAGATGCCATAGGTCAGAAGCACCCCTGCCTTGGCTCAATATGGCAATGCCTCAGGGGTCTCAGGCTCTCATGTGAATGGCTCCAGCGCTCCCCTGCTCTCTCCCTCTCCCTCCGTCGGTGAATGCGCAATGGTACAACTCCCTCTGGATGAACATAACCCAGGCAGCTGCCAGGGACGTACCAAGCAATGTTGTACCATTCGACATCTCGAAAGGGATCTTCGACACTGTATGTCCGTGTGGAACGTCAACGAATACACGTTAACATATAGGAGCGTGGGCCACAAATGGCGAATTGCCCAATCCGGTTAGTTTGTTTCCCAAACTGGGAAGCTTTTAAGCCGCTTAGGGAACTAGCTGAGCAATGCGATCTTGACCTGTTCAAAGTGTCGTTACGTATAGATAGGCTGGTGTTGAAGTACCATGTCTGTCCTCCTCATGCCATGGCCGCAAACATGAAGTGACATGTTGATCCCCGTTTTCGGAATCGGCAGCTCGATTGACAGTTGCAGAGAGGAGTGCCAGACGCGCTCACTGCAGCTTGAGTCCTGTCAGCCACTCAAGATGGATTGGAATGATGTCCACAGACGAGTCAGACATTTCCAGGCCGTCGGAGGCGTCATTGTCCCCGATGGCCTGAGCCGGTCTCGACAATGATGACAGTAGCATGCAATACTTGCAGCGGGTGAAGCTTGAGAGGACGTTCCTGTACATACATTAAATATGTGGTGTTATTTGCGGGCTTTGATGTGATTTACCTGCTTCGTAGCAGCAGAGCGCGTGTTCTTTTGTTGACAATGCGCTCAAATGGAGTGTCGGATGACTGCATACAATGCAGGGATAAGAAGACTGCCTGGCCGTCGGTATCGATACGGTCATGGTGGTTGAGTTCTGGACATAAATGGGAGGCCCCCCCCCCAGTGGATGAGCTTTCTTGATGATGTTCTAATGTCAGTAGATGTTCCTTCATGCTCGGATCATCACTATAGAGATTGTGTTGAGATGCTTACGGATTTTCATCATTTTGGAATACCGTATGATGTCTTCAAACTCGTCCACCGTATTGACGGGCAGGAACCGCAATTCAGGATGAAGGGTTAGGTATGTCCGACAGCAATGTACATGTCCCATGACAGCTGCCAAAACAACTGACAGCCTTATAACCTGCATTCTCTGCACAGCCTGTATCTGGTTTACCCGAGTTAATACAGTATCCGCTCAGTGCTTGGAAGGGTTACTGATGCTTGTATCTACACCTACAGCATACAATGAGTTTGAGGTTAACTGGTGGGTTTCCTGGGTTTCTCCGTGTACAAAATCAGAGAAGGTGTTTCCTTTGACGTCTAGAGATCCAAAGTGAGCTTATTCGAAGTCAAGAAAGCAGAACGGATATCCCAATTTGAGATTATACGGCACCAATTCCGTGGGTAAGAGCTGACCTTGTCCACTCAACACCCACTCTTTTGTATCGCCGGGATGTGAGGGTTCGATCATCAATGCCCCATTATTCTTGATCATCTCGGTTCGTTTGCGCCAACCGATCCCGCCGGTGCCCTTGTTGGGGTATACGTCTTGTCCTCTGGAATGCTGATGACGCTACCGGTAGCATGGGCACACTGTTCTTTGCCGGCATGTGGGAAACTCCGTAGGTAACTCTCAACATCAGAGCGTAAACGGTGAGCGTAAGCGACGATGGAAGAGATTCTGGTGATCTCGGCAGCTCGGGTCCCCAACGGTATACGGCGGTGCTAACGGATTTGATGAGCCTGTTGAGGAGTTGTTTCCTTGCGGCCCGACGTAGAATCACGGGTTAGGTGCCAGAACCCACCTTACTGCGCTTCTGGCATAGCATTGGCCAATGACCAGTCTGGTAGAAACATTGGATGACGACATGCCTGCCGGCGGAGAACGTAAAATACATGTACGAAGTTTCAATGGAAAATTTTCTTGTAGTTCTTCGTTCCTTCTTTGATCAACAGTTCGCACAGACCAAGTGTATTGGAGCTTACCGCCCGCCAGGGCAAGAGCGAGTCTTGAAAGGTCAGTGTCAATAATCTTGGGCCGGCAGCTGGCGTCCATATTACCAATTGAACTTTCCAGCTGCTTTGAGGTTGTACTGGAGAAGCCTGAGAATAGCTTTAGACCGTCAAATCTGTCTCATTTGGTGAGTGGTGAAGGGCTGACCATCTCTCAAGACCACCCAATACCATACACCTCAGAAAGATGTAATGTACCGTATGATGCGGTCATACTTGCGTATGCCCTCGCCAAGTTTCATAACATAGTGTATTTATAACTACTTGACTAGGCCGTGGACACCATTTCCTCGTTTCCGAATTTCACAAGATTCTAAGGTATGCGTGTTTTGTCAAGACCGAGGCGAGGCCATGCGCCCTTCTACAGGTACATGAACGAGACCGATGTAACAGGAAGTTCGATATAGACACAGAAATGACAATCTTGAAGTTACTGTATGACAACAGAAGCGTCACCTTACGTGGAACAAACGTGAACATATGAGAAACCATCTACCTATGAACTGAATCCAGAGCTGGACACACCCCGGTCCGGCCCAGCTTAGGCCGTTCGTGAAATGGAAGAACGTACAGCGAAGCCCCGACTTGGTTTAAGCCTCAATTGGTCTTTACGAGGATTCGACGGTCATCTTCGCGACCTGGTGTTACTCCCTGACGCTTTTGCTCGATGAAGACGATGTCAATTGATACCAATGTATGTCCGCCAACTTGGGCGGGTGTTCCCCTCACGGAGGTCTGTAAACTATGAATTTGATGTAGCAGGAAGTTTCCTTATTACAGAGTAATCCCAAAAGGAGCGTGGGGTACAGAGATTCACCCTCTTGCATGCACAATTGGGTTGGCACATATGCTGCATCATGTGCTAAAATCTGTGCCTATTGACGGAATTGCTGCATGCTAAAGCAGGTAAGTTTATGTAAGTACCTAGGTACTACATGTGCAATGTATTGGCTCTCGGTTCTGTTCTCCGGACCTTCCCCGATTATCGCCGCTTTGAGCTCCGGGAAGGCAGATACTATGGTAATCGACCTGCCACCCCTCACCAGTTTTCACTTTATCACTTTTCTTTTCTCATTATCATTCTGGTTGGCAAAAATAGGTGGCTTCAGGGTACCATGTTCGAATTGTGGTACCTTTATCAAGCATCCGCCCCGGCACCCCCGTTTAGTAACGGATCATTGCAAGCAACACGACATCCCCAGTTCCGGGAGGGAATCCAACAGACGGCAACACGAGATCCAGTACTCCTCCACGGCGAGATGCTTGGACAGTAAGGCGCTTAGATAGCCAAACGTCAAAACCATGCTCCTTTCAATGTGGCCAAATGCTCACAGCGTGACAGTATGGCACTCTTTTTTCAGCCCTACTTCGTGTGGACCTGATGTCCAAACGTTCTTTATGGCATTTTAGATGTTCGGGACCACCCGTGCTTCAAAAGATTCGCCGTTCAACTTCCAAACGCCAAAGAGCCTTGCAGCCTTGCAAGATGCATCAATACCTCACACAAAGCCCAGACCAATGGGCAGCAAGTGGCGAACTTGTTCCAAAGTCCCTTCCATGCAATGGCTTCCCACATCCTTAATCTTCCCTCTGTCGATTCCTCTTGATATGTGCCCACCAAATGAGGCAACCAATTCGCCCTACCCCGGAACGAGGCTCGCATCCCCCTCGTCCTCCAACAGAAGCCACAGCGTCGGTGCGTCCTGCACTGAGCTGCTCAGCCTCGTCCAGTACTACAATACCGTACCTGATCATACGGCCCAACAGTTGGCCCAAAGGATTCACTGTGCTTTCTTGTGGCTGGATTGTTGGACTCGGTCAACGGAGAACACAAGATCCATAGAAATCTACATGGGCTCGAGACATTGATCAGCCTCCGTCCTTGCCTAGTTCAACCCACTCCGAGACGTGCATGGCATGCCACCACATTTAGTATCACACCTTTTCTTCAACAGCCCACCCACTGGCCGTCAGGTAACCCCATTCGACACCCTTTTCCCACATGGTCGGATTCTAGATGGGGAGTTGGCAAGGCACGGGTACGGGTAGTTATCTGTCGTTTGGCTGCTGACAGATTGACAACCTCATCTTGCACCGAGGAGATGTGCATTTATGGACTGCCCCATCCACATTCCCGTGTCCGTCCCGTCAGCACGATGTAAGTGCCAAAGATGCTGACGACAGATGCAATGTCCGGAAGACAATTACCTCCGCAACGAACCATCCCCAACCTCCACCGATGCATGGAAGCTCGTAGAGAACAACGATGCTTCACATTGAGGCTGGCACTTACCCACCTTATCCAAGTCGAGTGGCTGTCTGAGGTGAGCACGTACCAGACAATATCAGTATGGCGTGGGGGTTGGAGTGAGCATCTGGACCTCATCATGCCATGAACATGGCACACTCTTCAAGGTTTGGTGCCTCATTGCATCTTACCGTATCTTCCCCTCTTCACTTTCATCCATCGCATCGTCACCTCCCCCGCCTTGCCTTCCCGCTGCAAGCTATTCTGGCGGTAAGTAACATAAAGAGAGGCAAATGTAAGGTACCTACACCCGGACTTGAGACAAATGCACAATCCAGGGGAAGGAACATTGGATGACACTGACCATATTACCTTCTCTGAACCCACTCGGACCCACAGTTACATCAGGATCGGGACACATTGTTCACGTTGTTCACGATCAGCATGTCTCAGGAAGGCTCGATTTAGATAAAGTGCCAGTGTCGTAGATAGAAATGATGCAGGGCCGATCCGTCCCTCCATTCTCACACTCACCTCTTCTTTCCTCCCCGGCCTCGACGTGTCGTGCCTGCAATGTCTCCAATGTCTCCTCCGTCCTCCTCATTGAACTTTTCCATCACCCCCCTCAATCCCTTTTGTCGCACGTCTTACACTTCCCTTGTGCACACTAAACCGTATCACCACTGACCCCATCCATCCCGACCAATCCAGCCCAAGTTCTGTCTCATCTGACCGAAGACCTGGGGATAAAGTCAGGTTCACTGCATTGCAAAGAGGCAACTGGAACTTTAAATGCATCGCACTTTTCAGTGGTCAGGGAGTGGCAAATGCCAGAATCACCTGCTGGTGTGCAGGCCAGCGACGGTGGGCAACTGCCTTCCATACAGATTGCCGGCCCCCGCAGTGGCACCTGCCGAGTGCCGACGCAGTGCCCCGGCCTCTGGACGGCTGGTGGGAAAGGACGGGGCATCGTGCGGACCGGTGCCGGCCCGGAAGCGCTTGGCAGTAAGATACTCGGAATGTAGTGGGCTGTTCGAGGTCGGGCCCGCTCCCCTGGAAAGTGCATCACTTCTTCGTTCCTCCTGGGGGGTTCAATACAAGGCTACCCCTTTCGCCTGCCCCCCCTTTTTCCTCGCAGCAGAAACGCGCAGTCTTGTCGCAAGCCCCAAGCCTGAACCACCCCTGGCGGGACCTGCGTCTTCCCTCCCCTCTTCAATCACCCTTCAAATTCTTCCACGACTTCCATCGCTGCGTTAGAGCTATTCGCACTTTCGTGACAGTCAACCACGCTACACATCCACACATCCAGGCACGTGGTCAACACAAAGAGCCGCATGTACACATGGTCATTCGCACTCCATTCCATTGCTTTCGTTGCAACACCTCAGTCGCTCCATTCATCTTTTCATACCCATCGCTAACCTAACTCAACCTGTTACCTGCTACCTACCCACAAGTCACAACCTCTTGCATCGTTGCATCGTCACATCCGCAGTTGAGACATTCCAAAAACCTGGAGGACGGGAAGAGATGGGGATGCGATGCGACGCGATGCTGTGCTTTCTTTTGTATATTACCACTGCGCCAAAAAAATGTCTAAAAGTGGCATGTTCATGTTTGACCGCCTTTTGTTTCGATCATTCCAAACATTCACTTTTGTGACACTGCTGATGCGGCGAGCTTCCATTTGCCATGTGCTTAGTTTGGTCTTTAGGGCACAGGGCGGCCAAGGTGACGACGTCATGTGCATCTTTGTACGTTAGGGTTAATTGTGGTAAGGGTGAGCTTTGCTGGAAGCCAAAAAAAAAAAAAAAAAAAAAAAAAAAAAAAAAAAAGTATACTATGTAGCCTTTGCACCTATTATAGGGCTAGCCTGTAATATAATTGCACTGTACTAACTGCACATATACCATGCCAGCGCTGGTACTATAGTCTAGAGCCAGGTACTCACGCATTGGTCACGTACGCGCGCACGGACTGGCCTACTAGGCTCCTGCCTATATAGCTAGTCCTCCACGTACACTTCCTTTCCTCTCCTTCGTACAACAACGCATATCTTACCATACCCCCAACGGTGCCCTCTCGCCCCGTGATAGCACCAACCCGATTTCCCAGGTATTTTTGGTCGTCGGCAGCGACCGGAACGATTTGAAGAGAGAGTTTCCTGGTGCTTCGTTGCAAGTCGTGGCTTGGGTTATGGTTACGAAGAGAAGGATGGCAGTGTTCGATGAGAACGAAGCAGTCGATTTGAGGAACCAAGCACTGATGGGGTTGCTTGGAGCTTTGTCCCGGCCGCACATCGGTGTGTGTGCGATACCGGTGAAGATTTGTCCCTGCGCAATGCTAAGTCAGGTGTGAAGGGTCGGTGTGGCAGGTATCGGTGGGTTATCAGTGGCGACGTCCGATAATAGGATGAAGAGGTGCTCGTGTACTCTCTGGGTTGGGGTTTCTGGGTTATCTTTCACAGTGCTTTGTATCCGTACATTTACAGAGTCAAGATAAGTTTAGTTCTGCATCTGCATGTACGTTGTCGTGCCTCTGTAACTCATGGGCGTTATGTTGTCGTGTGTTGAGACGGCAGAGCCGTTTCGAAGTGGCCTCCCGTCCCGTCCCGCTGTCAAGATTTAAAGTTTGACGCGTATAACAGCCAGAAAGCAAGCTATGGATGCTGCGCCTTTGCTCCGGCAGGACGGATGTTGATGCAGGCAGGACAGGCTTCCTACATGCAGTTATGCAGTTATACAGTTCACCTACATCCATCGGATCCTGAAGGTGGATTGCCTTGACATGACAATGCCCGTCCTTCCTCTTCGTTAGGAAGCGCAAAGTAGGAAAGCTTATGCTAATGGCATTGCGGCCTTTCACTTTGCAAGATTGCTGCTTGACCCGGGGCTTACCTTTCTTGTTGTGAGCTTTGTCAAAACGTGACTAGAAGAACAACAGCATGGCAGTGCCGGCCTGGCCAGTACCATCCATGCATTGATTTTACCGTGCTGCTCATATTCGTCTTCATCAAACGTCGCCCCATGTTGAGTGGGGTCTCGCCGCCTTCTCTGGCCTGCGTGTTGACAAGTTATACCTCAGGTGGCTCCAATAAATACTACGCACGGGCTCATCAAAAAGCAGTAGTCGTGTGTGTACTTACTGTTTTTCTGTAACCACCTGGCCTCCATCCTGAATGCCGAAAATGAGTGACCAGGCGGGAAGGACATGACCGGGCGCGTGAGCCCGGGCCGTGCCGGAGCATGTTCGGAACTCCAGTCTCCACATCGGGACTCCACTCCTTACCAACGGGGCTCAGGAACTGAGGACATTGCGCTTCGACCATCTTTGAACTCCTACACTAGTGATCTAGGTGAGCCTCTTGTCAAACCCAATTGGCTTTTTCACCTTGATATCGCAGACAGGACAGTAGAAGCCCATCCAGATACTGCAAGCAAGTTTAACCTGCAGACTCTACTTATCCGCCACGCGTTAGTCTACTTGCTTGCTTGCTTGCTTGTGCGTCTGCCTACCCGTCCTCCAAGCTCCTGCAGCCCTATAAGGTTATAAGTCAATGTTCAACGACCTCTCATCAATGACTGGCGTCCATCTGCTTGGACCATCGACAACTTACTACATCCTGCATTTCCAGGTTTGACAGTTCACGACCTAGCAACCTACCATATTCAAGCTTGGCTCTTTCCTTGCGATGTGCAGCGCATCTTTCCGTTGTCACTGGCGGCGCAAACGAGAAGCCCAGGCGCTTAGGCGCTCCTTCCAACTTTGCGCCGCGAGGGTCGAGCATGATGATGCTCCATGGGCGTTGTCCAGGTCTGATTGCGAGACATAATCCACAAGGACAATGCCAATCCACTCGCGATGACGCTTCACCTTTGCGCTCAAGTGCTGTTCATGTTTGCGACGAAGAAGACCAAGTTCATCTGACAGTCGCAGCTTGCCTTTGTGGGCATGTACTACTTGTGGAGCACTCTGAACGCCGAGTGGAGCCCCGGGGTGGACCCGTTCGGTCTCGGAACAGTTCATTTCAGGCCCGGGCTCAACTTGCGCCAGGACAGCCGTCAGACCGGGCTACAATATGCCCATGGGTTCATTTTTCTCTTGCTTTTGGTTTGGCTTTGTACTGGTGTCAATAGGCAAGTTAGATCCATAATACCTAGTCAAAGTCGGGTCTATCCGCCCGCTAAGATTCCGCCGTGACGATGTTCTGAAGCCAAATGACGATGCTCTAGGTACGTCCAAAACTCTCGACTTTTGCATTTTCCACAGAGGTACAATGCTAGCGAGTGTGGGTTTATATACAGGAGTCAAGTTTTGCGCCAAACATTTCACTTTCTGGAAAACAGTTGTTGCGCATGGCCGGTTTTGAGCGAACAAGTGGCTTTGCAACACTCGACGCTGATTTGGAGGTTTTCGAGCTTCATTCTTAACGAATTTGATGCGCCACTTGATCCTTGCAGTATCTAATTCCTATCTTGACCTCCAGTTCTGGTTATCAATGCCGAAAAAAATCACAGTCGAGTGTCTGGGATGGCTCAAACGATGCGCCGTTGACTAGCTCCGGTAGACAATCGACAACTCTTTAAACGACGCTAATGAGCGTGTCTAGAGGTAAGATCTGGGTCATAAGTACAAGAATACAGAGGTTCTCAGCCAGTTACCGCACAAACCGCGGAATAACGAGGCAGTGTCACTTGTGTCACCACCGAAGTCGGAGGGACCAAGGCCTGGGGAAGAGATCTTTTTGGATACAGTAAATGAAGCTCCAACAGATGTTAATGAGTTGGTATACTAAATAGAACAACCTGAAGAGATGTTTTAGCCCCCCGCCGTAAATGATAACGAAAATATGAGAGAGTGTCTCCGAACGTCGGCGGCGACAAGGCCTTGAGCGGCCTCAACAAGAATTTTTGTAAAGGAGCAAACGAAGCACAACAATACATGACCGAGAATAATACACCAGAAGCAATGCTTTTGCGGAAGGTTTCACGTTCCAGTCGTGAGAATGGAAGGAACTATGGAGGAGTGTCTCATGACCCTTCCCGTCGTCGTGTCGTATTGCCAAGATATGACCCCTGGCCCAAGTGGGTCCGAACATTGAGGTCGTCACTGCCCTTTCTCGCACTACACCTTCAACAACGGCATTCGTAGTTTGCTTAGGTTCTTTGTGACTCAATCTCATTCGACAAAACAGGTTGAGATCTGCAGGTGTCAGGGGTAAATGAGGCATTCCGACCCGAAGCTCGGCTGAGTTATTAGTTGAAAGAGGAAAGAGCACACCATAACACTGTCACGGAAGGCAACAGCAGCGGGTGAGCGGGGCTTATGTACTGAAAGCCTCCGTCTGTCAGGACGCCAGGTGGCAAGAGCCTGACGGCCGGCCCAATACCAGAACACCATGCCCTGTTCACATGAACGGCAGTTGGCGGAATCTGAACGGAGATTGCCGCTTCCAGGCCGTCGAGGCATTAGGCAGGCAGGTTCACGCTCTCAGAGACCGGCCCTGGTACAGATCTGACTGCTTGTCTCTGGGCATGGGCAGCGGTGCAAGTGGCAGCCAGGCGCAGGACTGCAATGACTGAGCCCAGTGGAAGAGCAAGGCAAGACGATGACGCGAGTGACGCGAGGAAGTGGCGATCTCATTATGTAGGAGACTGCTGGGCCCATGATCATCCTGTACAGTTACGCCGCGCCTTCCGAGTGCGAGCCACTCCTGTTAAAGAGGCTGGGCTCACGGCAACGTTGCCTCTCTTTCACAGGACGAGGCTCTCCTGCCTTCCTTCCTGTCAGCCTTGCGGGCCTTTCCCTGTTCTTTCGCTTCCAGCAACGCAATCAGTTACGGCATCTACACTCCAGTGTCGTTGCCTTGTGCCTCTCACAGCTTCACGGCAGTCACAATGCATGGGCGGACATTCTGTGGCCGGCGTCGGGCTTCTCAAGGTGGGCTTGCAGTCACAAACTAACAAACAGGGCAGATAATGTATTGGATTCGTGTTATTATGCTATGTACAAAGATCTCCCCAGTCATCCGGATGAAAATGGTGCCATTTTTGGGTCGGAGAAGGAGTGAACTCCCGGCCTCGGAGTCCCTTGAGGTTATTCACACTTCGACCATTACCCACTGTAGCTACAGAGCCAGGCGCTTACTTCTGAAGTCCAGGCGTTGAGCTTATGGCTCCGGAGTACTGTAGCCTGAAGGTAGCAGGCCCCCTCCTGCGCGCTGTACGGCCTTTCAAGAGGTAGAGGAATGGGGGTGGAGCCCTTACTAAGAGAGGGGGGATAACCGAGGGGACCCAGACGGGGCACGGGCCGAGATGGCCTCTGACCGCTGGTGCCAGCTTAAGGTACTCACAAGCAGGGCATCGGGATGGGCTACCGGCTTAGTCGGTGCCGGTCTTAGCCGACAGAAAGCTGCCGGGCATGGGCGAATCAGACTTGGAGACCCCGGGGTGAGGATACAACATTACCTGGGCAGCGACATCTGGGCGGGAGGCTTTCAAGATTACGGAGACGAATCCGAGGTACTCGTCGACATCAACTTGAGGTACAGGGAGCAGAAGTACCTCCCACTACATGGCATTCGTGAGTCTTGCTAACACAGGGGCAGGTTTCGGTTCGGTTCTGTATAGGTATCTATGGCGGTATTGTACTTTGCGGAGATGTTGCTACATCGTTTGTTCTCCCACGGCAGCCTCATAGTGAAGGCGTCATGGTGCGGGGGCTTCTGAAGGGATGTGAGGCGGGTTCAATGGCCGTAGTCAGAGGCTGGGGCTTGGTTAAATGTGTCCTCCTCCTCCATCATCCCCGCCGGGCCCTCCCTCATGGTCTTCCCCACCACATACGTCTGCCTCCACTGCAAACATGTCTTCTCCTTGCCTTACCCCACCTCCTCCGCCAGTTTTGCGTATATCTGCCTTGGCAAGTCGTTGAATCACAGGCCCTGGACATCTCCTCGCGGGAGACGGGCCAGGGAACCTCTTCAGCGACCTTACTTCTCGCAGAACTCTGCACATTGCAGCTTCGGCCTCCATCCTCGTCGTCCTCGCTTTCTTCAGTACTACTCTCAATCTTGGCCGCCGCATCATCTGCCTACAGGAGCAGATGGTGTGCTCTTCACGTAAATTTGGGGGTTCCGAGCTTCAGGGACAACGTACTCCCTGTGGACATTGATGGGGAGTCGTCGTCACGCTGCTGCAGTTGTTGAGAAAGACGTGGACGCCCATCTCGGCACCGTTGTGGCGTGGCCGTCAAAAGCAAAAACGCTGTAGCTGTAACTGACATGACATGCTCAAGAGAACAAGGCAAAGAATTGAGAAGATGATCTTTCTGGATTTTTACCACGATAAAAAATCCGAGAGAGAGAGGGACAGCCCCGCTGTGTGGAGAATATACAGGACTTTAGTAGTGATGGGTGGTGACTGCCACACGTGCAACCCAACGGCAGTGTCCAATGTGGCTACGGACTGGATTGATGGCAGAAGCACAGGAGATAGAAGCTTTTTGAGCGTACCTACATAATGTATTCAAGCTGTCTTGTCTGAACGCCCGCCTTGACGACGCTGAACATGATGATGCCTTATTGCTGGTCCTAGAACTCCTCCATTGGCACAGGTAAGTACCTTATCTTACCGACTGGTTAACGGGAGCGACGTGGGGATGCGAGGATCAGGGGGTGTGTTGTCTTTAAATCACATGTTCTCCGTCTGTATCTGCGGATCAGCCCTGAGGTATCGAAATTCTCATGCGTCATTGAATCTCTCAAACAGGTTCGAACTTGCCTGCTGTGCTTCAAAGTTGGTACCCCGACATTCCCTGGTTCTTGTGCAGACAACAGGAGACCGGGCATCAATAGCGTCGTCGATGGGCTTCTTCCGAGCCTCCAGCTCCAGCAGTGTCCCCATCAGGGTTTCACTGGGCTGGCCGCATTCTCCTCCATAGCTTGCTTGAGCCTCTTGCCCCATGCTTTGATAAAGTCATCGGCACCGCCCTGTCCTGGAGAGCAGTCCCGAGTTCCACCGTCATATCTGCAATACTCCGGACTTGGGCTGGCGGCCGGGCACTGCATTGGACATGGCTGGGATGTATGCCCTTGCTTCCATGGGGGCCAGCTGTCCTTGACTGGGTTTGTCGAGAAAAGAGGGCAGTGTTGCAGGTTGTCTGTCGAAAGTCCTGGTGGCGTTCAGAAGGTTCTTGGGGCGTCCTGGGTGTCGAGCTTTCCTCCGCCCCCTCTCTCTCTTCCTCCCCCCTCTTCCTCTTCTCCCTCCATTCCTCTCCTCTCTCTCCTCTTCGTTCTCTCCTCTCCCTCCCCACTTTCCTCTCCATATGAGGACCCTGGTCCAGGTACTCAACAGTACTGAGAGCTGCGTGTCATGTTTCTGGGAGGCCATGGATTATCCGGTGAGGTTTGTGAAGTCCGGGAATAAGAAAATAAAGTCCAGGAAGTCTGTTGATAATAAGGAGGAGGAGCAGCTGGACAAAGACACTGTGCACTTGTTTGTCTTTCTAATCCTTAACGGCTGTGAAAGGATAAATTTAATTGGGCATGTAGCTTGGAAATACGGGCTACCGGTCTTCGAGGGTCAATTGAGACGTTGATTTCAGTCCGGAACCAGTTATAAGCCTCATGGAAGAAGAAATGTATTGAAAATGATGTCTGGACCAAGAGTCATGTCTGACGAGAATCAGACAACGACCGTTCTCTGTAGACGAGCTCACGTTGGTCAGACAAACGCGGCTGCCAGGACGCCAGCTATGCTATGTCTATAGAGTAGGTGCGATGGAGATGTCCTGTGTCAGGAATGTCCCGCTTCGTTTGGAGTCAAGGGGACATTCCTGTCATCTAGATTTTGCCAACTACATCACCAGATGGGAAGTTTAAGATGATTCTACGTACCTCTCTAGCTAGAGAAACAGGGACAGAAGGGTCATGGGAATGGAACCAGAGATTGCAACAACGAAGAGATGACGATGAAGGAAATGAAAACCTACAAAAAAGGGCGTGAACTGTTACATCCTTAGTTTGTTGAGGCAAACTTGCAAACTGAATGTCTATGGAGAAGACAATAGGTTTTCAGAATGCCTCTTCCGGCTATCTCTTTGTTCTCTTCTATCTTTACCCACTTGTGTGAGAAGGTCCTTGTCTGTTACCCCAATTCTACTTCGTAGAGTTATTTCTGCGAAGCAGAATTGGAGCAGAAAGACAGAGTCCTCCTCACACCAACGGGTATGCCGTGTTTTCATGTTCTTTTTGGTTCGTTTTTCCTTGTCTGTGCTTTTCGTTGTTCGAAGAACGAAGGGAATTGAGCGTTCACCGGTACTATCGTCGGTAGGTATACGCCGTATCGTTGGGATAAGAGTGTCGAGAAGGCGCTTTCTTGTACGGAAGATATGTATGTAGAAGAAAAGGTACACACCTGTTATGCCTTCTAGTGAATTGAACGGCACAGAAAATTAACGGCAGAAAGAGAGATTAAAGGGGAAGACAAGCAGCTTCCTCGAAATTGAAAAGGAGAGTGAATACCAGAAGAGTAATGCCATGGTAACGGCCAGTACGGAGCTTGTTCGAATGCCAAATCCTTCCGAACGGCACTCGGCTTAGCGTATGGAGAATTTGCCGTTGTGGTGGTGAAGTTGTGAGTAGAGAAGAGGTGGTTCTGTTTCGCGGAGGGAAGACAAAAAAAAAAAAGAAAGAAAAGAAAAAAAAAAAGAGAAAAGAGAAGAAAAGGGAAAAAAACATCGAGTTGAACATGCTACCTTAGGGCAGGAAAATAGGGCTAAGAGCTTGTTCTGCAAGGAGAAGTAGACCATGGCGGCATCCGAGTACTGTATCTTAACTACCTATGTAACCGAGTACTGGATCGTAACTCCGTAAACATGGCATCTCCCTTAAGCCTGTGTTCTCTGCTGCCGAAGGCCAGGCCTGTAAGAGCCTCAACTTGAAGCAGTGAACCTGGATTGGAACGGTTCAATTGCGCGGGCTAGATGCCTGTCACATACCTGACCTTGACCAGGTTCCTTGGATAAAACAAAAAGAAGTTGTTTTTACCGGTTGACTCGCCTGTCACTGGCGCCCTCTGTATGATCATCCCATCTCTCGGCGTGACCGCATTCTGCTTAGGTTCGAGGTGGGTGGAAGGCGACGTGGAGTGGACTCCATCGCGTCTACGGCTCGGCTTCAGGGTGTGTCCTGCAGCTCGGTTGTCGTGCTTCTGTTTGTTTCGGAAGGAAGTGGCAGGTCGGGGGACTGCCTAAGTATAATCGATCCTAGAGTTCGTAGTCGTCGTCGTCATCGTGGTTCCTACTGCGGGTGGCGGTCGTCTGTCTATGCGGCCATAGGGTCTGTTTCTGTTGGTATGAAAAGAATGCTTTGGCTTTGGTGCGTCAATGGCCAGGGGAAAAGATGGGGAAGAAAGCGAGAGATAAGATGAGCAAGGCCAACTGCCTTAACATGTGTGTGCGGGAGCAAAGGTCAATAGGAAACGTGGTTGCATGATTTTTTTTCTCTGACGTTATCGCAAGTGAGAGACTGGCTTGATAGGTTGATATGGCGGAGAAAACTGGCTGGCCAGGTAGGTCCGAGTTCAGAATGCTGTGACTCGGTGCTAAGAGTTCTTCCAACACCCAGCATGGTATCCAATGCGTAGCACTGGGCTCACCGCCGTGACTGTTGCCAACTGTCAAGCTGTGTTGTCCTTGACACACGTTGGCCAAGTTCGCCGCCATGTCGATACTCAACGGGCAAGTGGGTACCTTCATGGAGTTGGTGCCGTAGATATTGACGCGTTTCATGCTCAGGTGCTGACTGTAGGCCATTGGTACGCGATAGCGCATCAACTGTCCTGTTTGAGACCTCGATGGGCTCCCCTTTGGTTGCATAGTACCCCACTGCGTAATCTCATGGTACCGACAGCGGCCAGAGAAGTTTCACAAGCTGGTAAACATTGGTAAGTGACTGACTTCAAGACTGAAATGTTCGGGTAACATACCGGGCTCTCGTAAACCTGCCAATTTTCTCCGCACTGGAAGACAACGAAATGACTGGTCTTTATCCACGGAGTCAAAGAATGCCTGAGCATTTCCCTCCCTTGTTGGCGCTGTAGTAGAACTGTTGTGCAGCCCTCCGTGCCCTCGGAGGCCCAAAAAGTGCAATTGTTAGTCACTGCCACGTCGGCCAAGTTCTGCATGGAGGGGGGGTGTTGGGTTGACCGTTGGTGCGAGCTGGACTGGTCGTTATCGCAACACCCACTCTGTTGCAGAGAAGAAAAAAAAGGCGGTAATGGGGGAAGAATGGGGGGACACCCGAAAATTGGGGGACAGGCAGAAGTGTATGGGGGTCTAGAATAAAAGTGTTAACGGTTTTGAGCTGCTTGATCTGAGGTCCGGGCTTTACATGCGCTGCATTAACATTCCGACCACCGTAGTAAATGCCATACACAACTGATGTGTCCCTCGATTTCTCTTCCCATTCTCTACAAGAAAGAGGGTGTTGCAACAATAGCCAAAGGGCACCAGATCAAACTCACGGCCCGGTAACATATAGAAGAATACGAACTCCTTGCGGTCGGTTGAACCATCGTTGCACCTCGAAATAAGAGCCGTCTGCCGCTGAGTCTGCGCCGAGAAATGGGGTTGTCCGAAGACGACGGATGAGGAGGGGCGGAGCGAGGACAGCACTGATAAGTTCATAATCTGTCGGCTTGTTAGTCATATTCTAGAAAACAGTACACAGTAATGCAGAGCATGGGGTTTTGGAGAACGTGCAGTTAACTCCAATCAGGCTATCACCATTGCAGTACTTCTTGTGGCAGCCTTGCAGAGAGAGTCTGAAGGTCCAGTAACACGGTGTAGGTTGATCTTTTTGTGGGTGATCGTTTGGGCAATGAAGCCCAGAACACGGACGAGTGCGCAAAGAGTGAAGAAGGAAGGGGAGAAGAAAGAAAAATCCACCTGCCAGAAGACTCGGCGGGCATGCCAGCCTTGCAGCTTGTCAAGTGTCTGCGGAGGAGGATGAGCAATACAACAGTGACAGCAGTCGAAGTGTTCTGTCAACCAGAACACTGGTTAGAAATACGGATGGTGTTGGAACTGAGCAGGCCAGAATCGAAATGATGTATGGGAGAGGGGAAAAGAGAAAAAAGGAAAAGAATTGGAGAAGTTCTTGAAGGTCCATGATTGGAAAGGCTTGTGGTGGATGACCCTGTTATGTAACACAGACGTCAAATGTCACGAGGCAGCGGCCTGCCCTGCTTTCGTGCTTCGCCGTTTGTTTACCATAGTTCACTGGGACCAGGAAAGTACGCCGATACCAAGTCGAGTCATGTATCAAACTCGAGCACCAGCAATCATTGTGTCTAATCGTTAGGACTAGACTCGTCCGTTACACGCTGATCGTGAATTTTTACGCACCTTGTTTCGTTTCGTTCTTCGGACCGGCACCAAGTGCCAGAAAGGGAGCTTCTATAGTTCCCGTTGTTTGCACCCGACGATCGCCAGTAGCGTAGAAGTGCGGTCACGCATTTTTCAAGAGCCCGAACCAGCGGGTACAGATACCACTTTCTATTTCCAAGTATCCGTAGTCCGTAGCCATAGAATGTTCCTTGTTCCCATACATTCCTTTGCAGCGGTGTATATAGTCCCGGCCAAGTCCACTCCAACAAGGCAAGCGTACGATGTGTCCACTGCTTTCATGCTTTCTCTCTCTTGCTCTTCAAGTTCCCTAATCGATCCTCGCCCTCTTACTCTCTCCCTGCTCTTCCTTCTCCTCTCCACCGCCAGCTGGATCCTCCACATCCTCTCTCCTCCTCACGGTACCAGCACCCTCACCAAGTTCTCCACTCACACCACCCTCTTCCTCTTCCTCAATTTTAACCTCCACCTCCTCATCCCCACCAATCCAGTTGCCCTGCTCGTCAAAATACTCGTGCACATTCTCCGCCGTGATCCACCCAGAACTACCAGGCATCGGCGGCGGCAGACCTCCCGAGTTCGACCCCGCAAACACGCCCTGGAATCCTTCAATCGCATCTCCCTCAAAAACTATCCTATCATCGTCGTACTCATCATCCTCGTCGCCTTCCTCGACGGGGTCGGGGTTGAGGTCGGAGCAAGCGGTGATGGCCTTGAAGAGTTTTGTAGCTTCGTTATCGGGTTGTTTCTTGCCGATTGTTGGTTCCTCCTCCGTTTCGGCTTTGGTTTCGGCGGCAGGAGCAGTAGTAGTACCTGCAGGAGTGGGTGGGGGAATGAGGGTGAGTTCGACGGTCTCGAAGTCGTCGTCGTCGGCGCCGCCGTCGGGGGAGAGCTCAAGCTGCAGGAAGACGGAGGGGTACTTGGTTTCGCCGGTGCCGATGGTCTTGATCGCGTGAATGCTAATCACGGGGTAGGGAATCTCGAAACCGACTTCGGCGGAAGGGGAGAATATTGTGAGGTTTCTGCGGGAAGGGATGGGTCAGTTCCGTTGTCTGGAGCAGGTGAGGACCTTGACGGTTCAAGGGAAAATGGACGTACTGGGAGTTGACATAGAGATCGACTTTCTGCTCAACAGTTTCCTCAGCACCTTCGCTCAACGCTGCGCCCTCGGGAGCCGTAGGTTCAGCCTCAAGGTCGGCCGGGAAGAAGGGCAGTCTGCTGCGCTGCGACTTGGGGATCCATGCCTTTGCGCCGGTCGCATGGTAGTAGAGGACGGGCTTTCCACCGAAGAAGGTCTCAGGGGTTTGCTGGAGATGCTCCTCGAGGGGCTTGAAGTCCGCGAGCGCAGGCGGCGTCCGGATTGTGGTGGGTGCCATCTTTCAACTCTTTTGTTATGTTTTGCTGAAAATTACGTACAAGTTACGGTGCTACAGACGCGACAAGCTTGTAAGTTGAAGCTGGAGCTCCAGAAGCTCTGGGCGATTTTTAGTGGAGTCGAATTGCTTCATTATGGGGCTTATCGGCTTATCGTTCCCGCTGTGGAATGACCCCTGCAGCTCCATTGGCAGTCATCATCGCTCAACCTCCAACTGTACCAAAACATTCCCGCGCATCCAAGTTCAACAACATTCAGATTGCTTCCCTCGAGTCGGACAGGAACCTCGAAACTTACGATACCACATGTGTCTTCTCAATTGATATACTATCGCATTGACTTCAAGGCGCCACGTCTTACTACTAAGATAAAACGGTACTCGAGCACTTCGCCCATCCTCTGCCCCTCGTCCCAGTCCTCAAGGTCCTCCACCACCCAAAACACCACTTCCACACTCTCAGCCTCGCAGCCTTCCCTCACCGTAGCCCTTCAAAATGCACGACAACCGTAAGTTCCCAGATTCCTCCTCTTACACCCCATCCTTTCCCTCCCACCTCCATCCATAGCAGTTCCTAACCACCCCTCCCAACCCAGGAACCCACCCCCTCCTCCAACAACTCCCCCTAACCGTCTCCCCCTTCGTCTCCCTCCCATCCTCCGCCACGCTCCCCTACACCTACAAGCCGATGCCAAGCGCCCTTCCGCCATCCACATCCGGCGTCGGCATCAACACCCCCCAACACTCCGAAGGCGGCAGCGACCCAACAACATCCTCATCATCTAACAACAAACCAAAATACATCATCTCCCCCGCCTCCGGCCACGCCGCCCACCCAGATGACATCATCGCCTCGTGTCAGGCTCTACAAGCGCACGTCGCCAAGTTACAATCAGACGCCGGCGCGGAGCTGAAGGCTCTGGACGAGAGAATCAAGAAGAGGGAGTTGGCCGAGAAGAGACGGGTGGCGCCGGGGTGGTTGGATAGTGAGGCTAGGTTGTTGGAGCCGGAGCGGAAGGGTGGGAACTCCAAGGGAGGGAATGGAGGGAGTTTGTTGGATGCGCAAGATGGTGAGGGTGACGAGCAGCAGGGAGGAAATGGGGGGAAGGATGGGGGTATTGCTGGCTTGACTCAAAGGTTCGGCGGGCACGGTTTTGGATTGGGGCCGGCTGGTTATGGGGGGCAAGGAAAGGGAGGTCCAAGTGAGATGGCGGTGCCGGATCAAGGGGAAGAACTGGATAGGGCATTTGGGGTGGTGGGGATGGGTTCAAAGGTAATCTTTTAGTTGTTCTGGCGATATGAGCTTGCCATACGGAAATCCGGTATTTCGTGAGAGCCTCCCTAGCTGGCTATGTTTTGGAGTTTGAGCAGGCAGCATCGGGGTCCCTTTCATGCTTTTCAGATAATCTACAAGTAGCTGGATATTGGCTCTCACATACTTGTGCAAACTTAAGATCACACGGGACGGGACAAGAAAGCGAATGTCAACTACATCTCAAGGTAGATCAGAGGGCACGGGCAAGATTATCGAGCACCAGATGTGATTGGGTTTGAAATTGGGTGGCAGGCTAATCGCCATAGCTATCTCTGATGCGGGCAGCGTTATTATGCTTGCAGAAGGCCTGGTTGGTCACATCGACATTGACACCCAGCCCGATGAGCCCTCAAATATCTTCTGTCGGCCAGCACGTTAACAGAGGTACTCTACAGACACACCAAGACTGATACACAACATGAAGGATACAACCTCTCCGCCAAAACCCAACAAGCCCAACAGTTCCGTCCACATCAAGCTGCCCAACCCTCCAGGAAAACACATGACGTCTTTGGGTGAGTTTTGCAAGTCCATTTTTTTTCTGCGCACCACGATCGGCCTATCCCACACCGAGTGAGGATAGCCATCAAGGTCGCAAGGCAGTGGCGCCGTGTTAGCCGTCCCTCCAAACTAGGGCCCAAAGAAACATCGGGAATCGAACCCGCCCAGCTCATACACAGCGGCACACCTCATTCTCAAAACACGCCTGGCGTGCCCCGAGAGAGAGACAACGACAGACCTGGAGTCCATCGTCATCAGACCCAGGCGCCATCCGCAAAACCTTTTAAAAAGAATGGCGCCCGGGCCCCGGGCCAAGACACTTGGACACCGGAGGTTGTATGTACGATAGTTCGCTATGTTCGTTGTCTTTGGTCTCATCCAGATGATCAACGCAGAATACAAGAGATAGCTGTTTCCAGCCTGCAATCTGCGTGTTGCATGTGAGCACACTCGGCGACGGCCGATAACAGGAGTATGATCATAGCTGCGGAAAGACACTTTGCACATCAGCTACTTCGAGGACCAAACTCCTGCCCAACTGTGTTGACAACACAATCGGAGGGGATGGTGGGGTCGCCTGTGAAAGGAGAGGTAAGAGGATACGATCACCTCTGCTCTCATCGAACTTCCCCGGGGTAGTCCTGTCGGAGGATCCATCCGGCCTATGAGTCGGGTGATCAGTCCGTCATTGTGGCCGCGACAAGACTTAGGGTTGCGTCTCTGCGTTTGCTCTGAATGCTGTCGAAGGAGTATCTAGTCGTTTTCGCGAACATGGGCGTGAGTAACTTGGCGCGAAAAGGTGGAATCAGCATTCAGGTTCCCGGGCGGCACCGCGTGGAGGTGCAGAGGCCGACTTCGCCGCCCTCACAAATGATGCGAGGCGAGGACGGTGCTGGGAGATGGTTCTGAAACGACCAGCGAGACTGCGCGATAGGAGGAACTGCGCGACAGTGCTGGTTGAGGAGGGGCAAGGACAGACAAGGGACAGGCGGATGCAGGGGCGCTTATTGTCTCTGTTGGTGCCGGGAAGATCGCCATCCTTGGCCTTGATGAGGTGCCTGCGCCGACAGGTTGAACAGGCGAAGGTGTCAGATGGAGGAGCCGGATATGTGCAGGCTGTAAGTAAGAGTGGAGTGCAAATATGTTGCAAGATGGTGTTGAAGACTAGCGCGGCCTGCTGACATATGCTGCCCTCTGGTCGGCACTGATGCGCATGAGAGACACCAGGTGGTCGATTTTCGCAGCATAGATCTGGATGTGAGACCGAGGTTAGTTTCCAGCGCAAACGAGTGATGTGCGTTGTGAGAGCAGAGACATACGATATTGGAGGAGTCTGCGGATGACTTGGACTGGATCGCGTTGATGACGGGCCTGTCCTCAAGACCAGACAAGAGTCGATGCCCTGCGGTGCTGATGACGAAACTGCACTGGGAAGAAGACCGAGCCCCAAGGTAATATCGACAAGGAACAAGGCCTGAACGAGAGCCTTATGGGTAGGAAGCGAAGGCAACTGTGCTACTGGCGGAAGGCTGATGGATGATGGTGAGGTTGGGCCTCATCAGTTGTAGGATGATGAGATGTGAGATAATGGAGGTCGGAGAAGAAAAGAAGACCGTGTTGCTGAAATGTCGCTGATGCTGTGCAACCCGTGTGATGCGGAGACTGACAAGAGAGCGTGTCGAGTGAGGAAAAGTGAAGCTTGAGCAGAGGAAAAAGGTCGAAGGGAGAAGGAGTTTTATATAGAGAGGCGGGGATGTGTGCAGTGAATGGCGGATCCTCAAAGATTGAAATGCAGAGCTGGGGAGCCCAGAATATATACGCCAAATCCTTCGTCCCCCACCTTGCTTCCAGGCCTTTCTTCCTGTCTTGGTCGAGTCCTGTACCTTCCTCAGCGTCTCGCTTCTTTCCCCGAGGGCATCATTGCCTTCCTTCTGCCTGGAGAGGCGCTTTCTGTAAGTCTTGGAGCTCCTTCCTGTCCTAGAGTTGTGATAGTCAAGTCACAGGTGTTGCTCCGTTCGTCGCGTCGCTGAAAGTCGGAAAGCACAGACCAATAAACGCCGAACCAGGGCCGTCATGCGGGGCATTCGGTAGCTGCGCCGGGTCTTGGCAGCGGGAACCAAGCAACCGCTGTGCCCTGCAAGGTCCACTTGCCGCGTCACGAAATTTACTGCACGTATCGTACTTGACCGTTGCACTGTAATTTCATCATTACCACCCGGACATGAAAGTTGCACTTCCCATTTCATTCTGAACTCCATTTCATCTTTTTGGGTTCGCTGTCTGTACTTTAATCTTTCAGCCTTGCATTGCCAACCCGATATCAGCTTTCCACGCCCGCGCTCACGCCCACCATGCCGCCAGCTAAGAGCATGACGGCCAACCCGGTCAAGGCACCGCGCTACCGCGCCGGCAAGCCCACCGGCGTCGACTCCGAATCCGAATCCGACAACATTTCCGAAGACGAGGAGGAGGCCCCCAAGAAGCCTCCCACGCGGAAGGTGCCAGCGCCCAAGTTCGCCAACGCAGCAGGTCCCGGCCGAATCATCAGCCGTGGCAACGATGGCAAGATCAATCTGAAAGCCGTCGGGATAGGCAGCAGCACCCAAGACGACGAGGATGAAGAAAAGAAGCGACGGGCGGCAGCTGCGAAGGCGCGCATTGCGGCCGAACAGAAAGCAAGAGAGGAAGGGTTCGTGACAGAGGAGGAAGATGAAGAGGAAGAGGAAAGTGGTAGCGAGGAAGAAGAGTCGGAAGAGGAAGAGAGCTCAGAAGAAGAGGAAGCACCAAGGCGGCTGATGCTGCGACCAAAGTTCATTCGAAAGGCCGACCGCGAAGCTGGGGTAACCGCATCCAACTCCACCTCAACAGGAAAGAAGCCAACACCCGAAGAAGAGGAAGCAGCTGCCGAAGAGGCCCGGCGCCGCGCCGCCGACGAGCTCGTCGAAGAGCAAATCAAGAAAGACATCGCCGCCCGCGCCGCCGGCAAGAAGTATTGGGACGACGACACCGACCCAGAAGACGACCAAATCGACGACACGGACGACATCGACCCCGAAGCCGAATACGCTGCGTGGAAGCTACGCGAGCTCAAACGTGTGCGTCGCGAGCGTGAGGCCATCGAGGCCAAGGAGAAGGAACTCGCAGAGATCGAGCGTCGGCGGAACCTCACGGAAGAAGAACGTCGTGCGGAAGACGAGAAACATCTGCAGCAGCAAAAGGAGGAGAGGGAGGGCAAAGGCAAGATGGCGTACATGCAAAAGTACTTCCACAAGGGTGCTTTCTTCCAGGATGAGAGCAAGGAGATGGGACTGGATAAGCGAGACATTATGGGCGCGAGATTTGCGGACGATGTTAAGAACCGGGACCTGTTGCCGAAGGCGCTGCAGTTGAGAGACATGACCAAGTTGGGAAGGAAGGGCGCCACCAAGTACAGAGACCTCAAGAGTGAGGATACGGGACAGTGGGGCCGGTTGCATGACAACAGACCGGGGAGGGAGTTTGACAGGTTTGGAGATGAAAGATTCCAGCCGGACGGCTCGCACAGGGATCGGTACAGTGATAGGGGTGGTGATGGGCCGAAGGGCTCGAATGCCATTCCGCTGGGTGATCGGAAGAGCGCTCCTGAGAGACCTAGGGGTGACGGCCGGTCGCGTGGCGAGGATCTGTATAAGGGAGGCGATAGGGATCGCGACCGTGATAGAGACCGTTCTCGGGATCGTTACCGTGATAGGGACGGAGACAGAGACCGGCACCGGGACCGTGACAGACGTCGGGATGATGATTACAGGGAGAGGCGCCGGTCGCCGTCCCCAAGACGTGATCGTGATCGCGACCACGGTGAGCGGAGGAAACGGTCACCATCCAGAGAGCGAGATCGTCATGAGAGCGACAAACGAAGAAGGGTGGATACTAGGTAGTAGCCTGTCATGCCTACCTGCGGCTACCTCGGGTTATGCTAGTACTCCTTGCAGTAATATCGATGTACAGTATCACCAAGCTGGATGTGCATACTTTTCCATTCCGACGCCGAACCACCTGGTTATATCCTAATACCAATGCCAATCATAGTTCAACCCAGAACCATACCTCCAGTTGCCACACCATTCAAGACATGTCTACGAACCCCAAAACTTTCATATCCCGTTCAAATCCTGGTAACCTCCACCCTCGCCCTCTCAAAAACTCTGTGGGCAAGCATCCCGCCAGGCGCAACATCCGCCTCCGACAGCTTTGGCGGATACAGTGTCATCCTGGCATATGTACCAGCACGCTTGCGTTGTGACAGATACCCGGGGTTGATAACCAGCACACTCTCAATGACCTAAGGGGACCGAAAAAGTCAGCAACTGAACGCATTTTCTGGATGGGAAAAAAATACGACACCACAAAACATACCTTTGCAAAAGGCGGCAACGCACTGGGCACAATCAACACATCCGGGCGCACATTAACCATCTCTCCCAACTTCAAATAACTAACATCCAGCATCGCGCCCGGCGCCGCCTGCCCATCAATCACCTGCCTGCCCGTCTTCGGCAGCTTCGTCCGATCCGTCGGCGGGAACAGCGGGAAGTAATGCCTCTGCTCGACCAGGTACCTCGCCACCCTCGACAGACCATTGGTATCCTCCACCGTGCCGCCGATCAACTCCTCGTGTTTGAGCTCCCACAGCGCATCCTGGCTGCTGATTCCCACCACCGTCTCGTTGAGGCTGAGCGTCATCGGGTTGCCGATAATCTTGATGCTCTTGTGCAGGCCGAGCTCCTTGCGGGGGAAAGCGTCTTGTGGCCAGGAGACGTGGCAGTCGATTACGTCGCGGACCGAGGGAACGAGGAGGATGGTGACGTGCGGGTTGGCGGACACGAGTCGGTTCAGCGCGGGCGAGATGAGGTACTTGAAGACGGTGCTCATGGTGGCGGCGTCGGGGTCGTAGACGGCTTCCTCGGGGAGGTCGAAGTCGCCCGAGGCGATGAGGGGGTGCTCGGCGTCGATGAAGGGACCGGTGAGGATGACGGCGTCGGCGTAGGTGTCTGCTGCTTCGTTGATGAGAGTGTGGAGCGGCTCGAAGTCAAGGTTGTCGTCGGCGGTGTAGGGGCCGGAGGCGAAGATGACGTTAAGAGGCATGGGGTTTTCGTCGTCGGTGTCCATGGCGTCCGGACCGCCGCGTAGCCTCTCGCGGTGTGCGGCCATGGTCTCTAGGGTGGAGGCAGCATTGTCAATGAGAGGCATGCGGAGGACCTCGTTCACAGTGAACTCGCGCCCTGTGGTGTTGGTTCCGCGTAGTGCGACGATCTGTCCGGGGAAGAACTGGTAACCCTTGAGCTTGCTCACGTTTAGGGGTACTCGGAAACCGCCGCCTATCCTCCTCGAGGTCTCTAATACCAGGGAAGCGGCATTGAGCTTGCCTTCGGACGAATCAGACGCAATGCGTCCGACTGCCATGATCTCCGTAGTACTCTGCATAGCCGCACTGCCGAATGCAGATTCGTCCAACTTGAGATGTTCCAGAACCAAAGTAGTGAAGTCGTCTATCCTGTCGTCCAAGATCTCTGATGCTTCGGAGAGCTTCATTGCAAGTGGCTTGTATCCCAGCTTCTTGTGGTCGGAGGCGGCAGTGAGTTTGATGCGAGACTCGCCAAAGGGAGCAATGGGAGGTTCGGGCGCAGGAAGGTTTTCGTTGAGGATCTCGATCACTTCACCGGCGTTTTGTCTGTCTTTGAAAGAAGAGGGTCTTGGAACGGTTAGCAGGAATACGTCTGCACAGATTTGGTCTTGACATACGGGATAGCGCCCATGGCATCCAGTTGTGCCTCCAGCTTCATCGGCGAGCTTACGGGCTCATTCTTCAAGCGGGAGCTTATCGGTGTCCCCATTGGTGTTTTCATCGCCAAACCGAGCTTTGCTGCCCGTCGAGCGGCCGGCGTTGTAAGTCCATCGAGCATACCAAACACATCGCTATTGTTCCTCGCTCCTGGCCTTGGGGTTCCTCCCGGTCGTTTTTCGGTCTTGACTTGCTCCAGCGCCTGCGCTCGGTTTGCTCGTTCTAGTGTGTCTTGTAAGTCCTGCTTGAACTTGCGAACTATGGACATGGACATCTTGGGCTGGTCCATGTCCATCTTGATGCAGTACGACTCCCACTTGAAGAACATGTCTTGGACTTCGAGTTCGTGCAGGCGCATGATCGATTGGAGCTCGTAGATGACATCGGGTGACAGCTCGGTGTTGGCAGTGCCGAAGCGCTCGTTAAGCTCGGCCACGACTGGATCGGCCATGATGGCAATTGTGATGTTTGCGCTGGTTTTCCTCTCGGGTGTTCGTGGTGTTTAACAGGTTGGTCGATGCGATCCCCTCCAGAAATCTCCAAACTAACGGACCTAAGGTTGTGTTGTCACGAAGTGAAACAACAAACAAGTTACTGGGTATCACGAAGATGATCATGGAGGGGAACTACACATTTACAGAACGCGTCATGCTAACCGCGCCGTAGAAATCAATTAACGCGAAAACACGCTAAACCAATTGGCAGGGGTGGTCCTTGTGTCTTGAGGGTGTGTCGCTATGGAGCTCAAGGGATCTGTGGCTGGTGCGTGGCTTCCCTAAACGCTAGCTCCAGATTCGGGAAAGCGCTTCGATGCAAGTTTGACTTGCACGTTGCAGACGGATCGTCCGAAGTGCACAGAGGTGTTCCTTAACGAAGACTCGAGAAGATTGACATGTTCGTTTGGTGACATCTTCAAAATAGCCTATCTTTTCAACATTTGACTACAAATATTCCATATCTTGGCTCCAAGTCTTGGCTTTTCTTCGGTTCAGTCGGATAGATATTCGCCAATTTCCGTGATCATCGAAGCGATTTAAGGCCAGCAATCAAAACCCCTAATTCGGTTGTGGCTGACACATCGTCGGCCGCTTGAGATTGGACCGATTATCTCGACTTTCTTTCCCTAAACCACCTCCCACATCTTTCTTCCGTTCTTCCTGCTTTCCAGGATCTTACTCAACCTACTTTCTTTAATACCCAACTTTCAACCCATCGCTCACTCAAAATGGCCACTGTCCTCAAGGTCCCTCTGGCTTCCCCCACCCCTGACAGCCAGCCCAAGCCCCAAGCGGCGCTTACGGCTGACCAGCAGGAAAAGTACAACTGGTTGCTCGAGCAAGTCAAGAACTGGAAGGAAGTCCCAGCGGCTGAAGGCAAAGCCGGTCCCCTCACCGACAGAGAGAAGTTCTGGTTGACTCGGGAATGTCTCCTCCGCTTCCTGCGCGCAACGAAATGGAATCAAAAGGAGGCTGAGAAACGCATCCTGGGCACGCTGACGTGGAGGAGAGAGTACGGTGTCGAGGAGTTGGCCGCGGATCACATCTCGCCCGAGAACGAGACCGGCAAGCAGATTATCTTGGGCTACGACAAGGAGGGCCGCGTCTGCCATTACCTGAACCCCGGCCGCCAGAACACCGAGGCCTCTCCTCGCCAAGTTCAGCACCTCGTCTTCATGCTCGAGCGCGTTATCGAGCTTATGCCGCCCCAGGTTGAGACTCTGTCCCTGCTCATCAACTTCAAGTCGAGCAAGTCCAGGTCGAACACGGCTCCCGGACTCGGTCTGGCTCGCGAAGTTCTTAACATCCTTCAGAACCACTACCCCGAAAGACTCGGACGCGCTCTCATTATCAACGGTATGTCCAATGCCTAATCTCTGACAAACTCCTGATAACTGACCAATTACAGTCCCCTGGATTGTCAACGGCTTCTTCAAGCTCATCACTCCCTTCATCGATCCCAACACCCGCGAGAAGCTCAAGTTCAACGAGGATATGAAGAAGTACGTCCCCGCCGAGCAGCTCTGGACCGAGTTCAACGGCACTCTCGAGTTCGACTACGATCACGCCACCTATTGGCCAGCCCTGCAGAAGATGTGCGCCGAGAAGCGTGAGGCCAAGTACCAGCGCTGGGTTTCCGGTGGCCAGCAGATTGGCGAGTTGGAGGATTTCATCACTGGTCATGCCCAGGTTGGTGTTGCCGGTCCTGTTGCCGCTGCCACCTCTGCTCCCGAGCCCACTCCTGCCGCATCTGCGCCTGTGCTGGCTGCTGAGTCTGGGGCGGTCACTGCTCTCGCTCCCCCTCCCGCTGCTGCCCCTGTACCAACGACCACGGAGGCTCCCAAGGAGGCGCCAGCACCGGTCCCCGAGTCTGCTGCTATTCCAGAACCGACTCCTGCGGCGGCGCCTGTGGAGGGAAAGGAAGAAGAGGAAAAGCCAAAGGTTGTCGCGCCAACTGAAGTTGGGGAGACCACTGCTTAGAAGGCGCGCTCGGTTGTCAAATGGACGGTGTTGCGGTTAGTCGCACCGAGTTTAGGTAAACAGTAGAATGGGGAGCTTTTGTCGCATATTTTGATACCAATCATAGAAAGCTAGGCGCCATTGGGGTGTTTCTGGTCCGTTAGACACCATAAAAGGCGAAGCATAATATTAGTTGTATTTGAAGGGAGGGCTGGTACTGTGTTTAGAGAAACATGTAACATAACTCAGTCTGACTGGTTCATGAAGGGTAACCTAATGTCGTGACAACCACGCCGAGGGTTGGTTTAACAGTCCTCTGACACTCGCAAACACCTTCACATATATAACCGGCCGCTTCTTAACATTATAACTTCATACTCTACAACATCAAAACTATCTGGCTACGATCTGAACGTAACCACAACGTGTGACGGAGTAACCCTTCAACAATCACAACTCACTTTCACCCCCCTCCAACGTACACGTTGCCCACCGAACATGCTTCGTCTTGGCCAACTACCTCCCAACACATGACCCAACCTTTCATCCCAACTCTCGTCTCGGCCCCGTGCTGCCCGTTTCCCAAACCTGAATGAAGCACAGTCAATCAATCATTCCCTCCTCACCAGTGGGTAGATATACTACTTCGACCGCGCCCAATCCTAACACCTCCCAGAAGACAAGACTCACTCCCGGGACGGGTGGCACAGCGGTATTTGTGTTGCCCTTTCCCCTGTGCTTCCTCCCTTCCTTGAACTTAACCGCGTGTAAGGCATTCGAATCAGCGTTGAGGCGTTCTTCTCTTCTCCTTTTTTTTTTGTGTGTGTGCTTTTGTTCGTTCTTTCCTTTTTACCTCGCCTCACCCCACCTCAGCTGGGTGTTGCTCCTTCCATGTGTAGTAGCCCCCGCCTGCCTGCCTGCCTGCTTCTGACTGGAAGTTGCGGTCGCGTCGTGCGCGTGACGATATTTTGTGCTCTTGATTCGTTATTCTCAATCTGTAAGACCGAGTAAGTAGCGACTCCAATTTCGCAGTTGAACGAAGCCTTCGTTGTCTACTCCCGTCATCGAAAGGACAAGCATAGATAGGTATTTGCGCCTCGTCCTATCGACCTCTCTCTCCCTCCTCCATCTTCCTCCTCCCCGACAGAAGTGGCTCAGCCAGCTTCAGTTGCGATTCTTATATGAAGATAGGTACATTCCTCTTGCTCGCCGAACTGAGCTGTCAAAACTGTTTATTACCAATGATATTTCCTTGTTTAGAATATTCACATGGGCGATGGAGGGGCTGCCTCATACCGACCCGACGTCATTTCGTGCCTGGGATATACTTAGACACAAGTATAATATTCTTAGAGACAAGGTTAGTAGACATGTCTACCTACCTAGTGAGTGAAACGGTTCTCGTCAGAGTAAAGAAAGACTGTGAGTAAGAACCAAATTTTCTCCTTTGACATATACTCCAGTGTTTCCCAAGGTATAGATAGACACGAGAAATATCTGGAAACCTGCGCTGCATGTCTTGACCCAAGAAAAAAAAAACATCTTGTTCGTGGTGTGTAGTATGATTATCAAGTTCAAGCAACTACCTAGTTAAAAACAAATCCTCTCACAACTATCGATACGTATAGGTATCCACCGCAGCAGTAGCAAATATATATTCTATATACGCAAATCCCTCGTATTCTTCAAAGTCCCAAAGTCTAAGCCCACAGCTCAACAAACCCAACAACCCAGCCAAGGCTCCAAGCTCGCCAAGCTCCCGTATCTTTCGTAGCTCACCTAGCTCACCTGGCTAAAAATCGGCCCGGCTGCCCAAGCAGTCGGGCGTGCGGAGGCCGGGAGGGACGGAACGGAGCGGGACGAGTGGGCTAGGAAGACGGTTGTTGGAATATTCCTGGGGTTTTCTGGTGAAGGATTGTGTGATTAGTATATAGCCGGACGAAGGGACCTGGTTTTGCCTGAGGTTGAGTAGAGGGTGCTAGGGTAGAAGGAAAGTGTTTGGCTTGGCATGGAGATTGGGGAAAATATATCTGAGTATGTATAATAGACTTGTAGAGCTAGCGGTTGAGATCTTTCGACTTGTGTGTTTGAAGAACTATAGTTTATATGAGGATGATGGGTTAAACATAACTCTTGGTTAAATAAGGACTGGGATCATGCTGTCTCGACTTCGAGAACAATACGACAGAAGAGAACAGGAAGTATACAAAGTATAGACGGGAAAGGAGGGGGGGTACCTATATAGTATAGCTATATATAAGATCTCTCCATGGTTTCGTTTGGTTTGGCTAAGGTTACAAGCATTTGACTATAGCTCTATTGCATGGCAAACTGCATCACATCTTCACGAGAGGGAACTCTGTCGTAGTACAGTAGGTTCTCCCATGGAATGGATTTTCTGGAAGAATGTGAACAGAAGAAAAGACCAGGAAGGGATAGCCTTGAAAATCCTGTAGCTCAACGACCCCAACCATCTTCATCTTGCCACTTGCCAGATCATGGTCCAGGGCACAATGAAAACTAGTGTACGGATGAACAAGGAGAAGAGGATCTCCCGGTCTTGGTAGCATGTGCCACCGTCAGTGGCATCCATCCCCCGTCGACGATCACCCTTGATGACGAAGCGTTCCTGTCAGAGGTTGATGGGGTAAGTATGAGGTTGGTGGAATAAAAAAGCAAGCAAACGGGAAGAACGAGAATGAGAACGCGAAAACAACACAACATAAGGGAAAGCAAGCACAAAGCTGCATGTGAGACATTGTCGGTAAATATTCGCGACCATTTGGCCAGAGGATTGCGGTGAAGAAAGCGCAGTGTTATCGTGTTGTCTAAACCATACAGGATGAAGAGTTATGCGAACATGTTCGTTTGATCTCGTCGATGTTGAGATCCGATCGATGAATCATCCGTCGCCAAGAGATGCATAAATGTTGACGGCGGTGACGCGAGTCATCGTATCGTCAGATCTGGGGTGTTGAACGAGCCGAGAACGGGTTGTCGTCAACAACCTTCCTCAACGGGATGCCGCGATCGTTTGAACAGTGGATGACTGGGGTGAACACGGACATTTCTGTTCGGCTTGACACTTGACAGGGCGGAAAAAGCGGGAGTTTCAGAAGTTCGGAGGCCCGTCTTGGGATTGGTGGTTGGAATGGGGATGCAACCTTGTTGGCCGTTGCATGATCATGCGAGAAACCCGAACGGAGTTGACGGAAAATACCCCGGCGAGTTTAGGCGGGATGGGGTAGTTTCGACGACCAGACGGAGTCGTCATCCGCTTTTGTTCATTCTTCCGGCCCGCTGCTTCGGATAGGAGCCGAGCATCCGAGGTCGACAGGTTCTCTGACGTTGTACCCCGGGACCCCGGTGACTACCCCGGAGCCGGGGGCGGATCGCTCGTGAGACATGAAAAGTCCGGCATTGACGAACCAAACGTTCGCAGCACGCTGCCGGGTATAACACCGGGGCGGCCTGCGTATCGCCTGATATCACTTACTTTTTTTGAGTTTCAAACCCAATGGTTATCATGGTGTTTCTGGCTTCCCATTCTGATACTCACCGTGAAGGAAACATCGTATAGAACAAACATCGAGATTTTATGCCGTCACAGAATGAATTGACAAACGAACACTTGGTTCAAGTCATCTAAAAAACATATCGGCCTAGCATGACGATGTTGAGTGGACATCGGTGGCATCGTTAGTGTGCGTTCGGAGCAGGACTCCAAATCCAGTCAAGTAAGAAGGAGACCGTCATGCCTCAACGTCGATGAAGATGGAGCCCCAAATACGATGCGGACACACCACTGTGACAACCTTGAACGGGCTTGTCCGTCATGGCAAACCCGAGGCTGACAGCGAGGTACAGCGGCTTTATCGGACATGATTTCGAGGAACAGCGTCCACTTTCAGGGCTGAAGAGAAGGAGAGAGAGCGCCACCGTCGCCTAATAACTGCCGAGAGTTCCGTCATACATTGGTGGGCGGAAACATCAGGAGAGGAGGTGACTGTGGTGTGCTCGTGTAAACCCAGCTCAGGCCGGCCACTTGACATGGCCACCGTCGATATCTCGCCGGGGATTGGCCTTGAGCTTATCGTCATGACCACATGGCTTCCCGCGGTCAGGTGTGTTTCAAGAATCTTCAGATCTCGTTTGACGAGGCTCTGTGGTTATTTTGGCTCTTGCATCTCCAGCTCGCGGGTTGCGGTGGAACATGTTTCCAACTTTCCTGTTCCTGATAGTCAGTGGTGCTTTTACGGCATCGGGTGTTTCGCATGCCCTTTTTCTGTCAGCTTCCATCCGCAGTGCTTTTGTCTTCGTTCGCCGGCGTACAGAGCTTACGGCCAGTCAGACGTGCATGAGGCTTTGGACACCTTCAAGCAGACAGACACTCAGACGACAGGCCAATCATCAAACGGAGCGGGTGGCCGCATGAACGATCGCCGCCGTCGTCTCGCGCTGGAAAAAAAAAGAGTGGAAGGACCGCGAGCGTGTTCGTTCCTATTCTAAGCGCGTCCCCAAGGCCCATTCACAGCTCCGGTAGACGGACGATGTTCGAATGCCTCCTCCACAGCCGGATGGGGAAAGGGGGACGAAAAGCTCCGCCAAAGATCCGTCATATCGCTTGTTAGCAGTTGAGGGTCGTCATCAGAAGATGTAACCGCACGGTGCACCTCGTAGTGACAAGTGTGCTGGGGCGGTTGAGAACTCTTCCTGTTTTTCAGTTTTCGGAGTTTTTTTCCGTTGTTCTTCTGTTTTCTATCCGGGCAGTTTTGACGTGTTGTGTTGTGTGTACGACCAAGACAACGAATGTGATATTGTAACCCCCACCAAATATACGATTGGGTTTGCCTCAAAAAAAGAAACGTAGGATTTGCATTGCATGCCCCTCTTTTGCCATTCCGATGGATGTGTGCAACTGAGACGGCGCACATCATTGGGGGTGAGATGGATGGACGGCATTGAGGGTTGTCTTGGGTGAGTTTGGGGGTGAGGGATTGGACGGATGAATGTCAGGAGGAGAGATCGACTCTGGGTCAGATGGGTGACCGGCGACAGAAAGGCACCGAGAGGAAGAAAGAAAAGGAAAAAAAGGGCACAGACCAGCTGCCCACAATCAGAGCCTGAGCTAAGCCCCGTTTTGGGTAGCTCAAAATCTGACAACCAATGGAATCACACCGCTAAGAAACTGTTCCTGACTTGTTGTGCCGCTAGTGATCCTTGTATGCTCCACAAATCCAGGGGTAAGGTGGGTTCTCGACCTTGTGCTGGTTCCTGTGGATGTCTCCCTCGCAGGGACGCCGGTCATCGCATCGCAGTCGCATTAGTTGAAACCCAAACTATGACGAGGGGATGCCGTGTTTTCTTGAGATCCAGAAAGCCTGTCTTCTCAAGGGTAACACACCTCAAACAATCAATCTTCGAAATGGAGAATCTGCCTTGCCGGAATAAACATCTTTCTCGGAGATAGCCACGTCTGAGAAAAGGCAGGCATGGCCTCTGGTTTGACCTGGAATCCAAACACGGACAAACGCCCGTTTGCCGCGGTTTCGCAGCGCCGGCCTGTCGGAGCGTCGTCCTGGCTGTCATCGGATGCTAGTGATGTCCGAGTCTCCACGCCGGTTTTCAAGGCTACAGTATAATAGTAGTTCTCTTGCGGTTTTTGCCGTCTTTGATCAAGATCCTACCGGTCCCCGGCTTCTCTCTGTCACGTCCGCCATCAGGTTCAGGAGCTAGGAAGCATTCTTGCGGACCGGGCGGCTGTCATGAGAAAAATGCCCCGTTCCTGGTAGTCCGCAAGCCCGGGCCCGATTTCATTCCATTGGCCAGCTGCCGTATCTTCCCCGTTGAGGCATGAGGCTACGTTACTATGTAGATGGACCAGTGCGAGATCGAGAAGGACTTGGGAAAACACAGACGATGTGGGCTTGTAAGAAGATTATATACCCGTCCCGGTAGACAGCTGTGGTCATGTGATAAGACCGGTCAGTGACTTGTTCTTTTCTATCGGCTCTGTATCATTTTCGTGCTTGGTATCTTGGAGGATGCTGTCGATTATCAGTGTTATCGCCCCCATCTCACCCGCTGTGTTACCTATCATTCCTCGCAAGCTTATCCCGGAATTGACCGCGTCATTCATGCGAACCATCGGAAGAGAGCCCATGACAATATTTGCCGCAATACTTGTGGGGAGCCGCCTGGAGAGAGCTTGACCTGCCTGGTTTAGTTGTCACCATGCAGCAGGCAAGAGGAGCAGGCATGATCGTGTGTTGACGCCGCATCAGCATCGCGGAGTAAAAAAGGCGCTAACGCAGGAACACACTGCAGCAAGGTCGCAGCACCGTGCACAGACGTGCATCTGACGTCTCTGCCCACTTCAATTGACTTTTTTTTTTCTTTGCTGTCTTGAAGTCTCTTTCTCCGCGCCCTGTTCTGTCTGCAGGCAACCAAAACGACGATGGAAGATGCACTTGAACAAACTTCCATCTTGTGGTGGCCATGTCCCGAAGGAATATCAGCCAGAATTCCAACATCAACAACCCCTTGCCCTTTCCCCATAGAATCCCGATGAAAAAGGAAAGCCGAGAACGTGGGCAGTGCTTCGGGCTTCTAGGTCCGCCAGCTGAACCGATAGACCCCCACTGAAGACTGGCCAATCCGCCAATGCACGATTTCGAATAGCACAGGACTCGACGGGGTCGAGACTTGTAAACACTGGGACTAAACTTGTGAACCTGTCTCACAACACACAGCGGTCTGAGGACAAGGATGAGGAGACACAGACTCTAGTGTTCGCCTGAGATCGATGAGCTTTAGCGACACCAAGGAGCTGGAGTACGCACGTAATCGCCCATCCCTGAGATCGCGACTCAAATAGAGAGAGGCTAGACATGGTGTGAAGGAAGAGAAATGGAAGAAAAGCGAAGAGGGCAAAGAGAACAACACCAATGGCGACACCATGAACCCATGAAAGTCTAGCGCACTGTGTGGTCGCTTGAGGTCTCGCTGTTTTCCCCCTTTTCAGTCCCAAGTCCGCCAAGACTGCCCAAACCGTGGGGCCGAAGTGCTTAAATGAACGCCGATTGGTGTTCCTGAATATGGTATCAAGCACTTCTTGGCTTTCTGGTGTGCACACAACTCACGTCGCTGCAACCCCGGGGACGAACATCTATTTTGGCTCACTGCCCCGTGCTTCTCTGTCCATGTGCACCACAACTGGAGGCGTGTGTCAAAAGCTGAAGCCGCTTTGGATAGGCTAACGGCGCGGATTGCCAAGCGACGGATCAAACAGCCAGCTTTGGCCTTGTTGATGTTCAACGGCAGCGTCGGGTAACAGCGAGAACAGGGAAAAAAAAAAAAAAAAAAAAAAAAAATGCAACACACACGTCTCTCTCCGTGTCCAGTGGATGAATCCCAGCTTGATACGATCCGAATTTGCACCACGTCGCGCCGATCCATTGCGCTAACCTTCAGTTCAAACTGCTGGTGGAGGTATATGGTTTGTGCAAGAGTCAGGCCGTTGCATGGTCTTGCTGATAGCGCTGTTCGAATACCATATGACTGCTGGGGCTCCCAGTCCCTCCTGACCCGCCAACCCGCGGCAACGGTAATAGCAGACGTCGACAACAGGGCCGATCAGCTAGGAAACTTTAGAAGGGTCCAAAGATGACGAAAGGGTTGAGAGGGCATAGGGGTCTGTTTCCGTGAGTATGCTATCCCTGTGAGCGTCAATGAATGGCGATCTGCTTTCCAGACTGAACCCGAATGAGTCCGAGGATGAACGCGAGCGCACGTTGCACGACAGGATTATCCGGGTAGCTACGCCTCCTCGTGTATCCGGATGAACAGGTGCCAGGCGAGAAAGTGGCAGATGGTATAACAGACAACGAGAATTGGCCGATAGTATACGTACCTGGATGTTTCGACAAGAGTTCTGGGAGCAGCAAGCTCTCCCGATCATTCCAATTGATCTCGACGGATGATGGACCGTGAGTGGATGTCGATTGTTCTTGGGCTGATGATCAAACGGACGAGTCCTCCCTCGATGAGATGAAAACGTCGTCGTCCGATATTTACCATGTTCATCAACGGGTAGGAAAACAACCAACTGCTGTCGACGGGAATGAGATCCATATGTAGAAAATGAGCTCGACTGGCCATGCCGGCCTGGACTAGTGAACCCTTTGGCAGCATCGCTGTTGCACCGGTTTCACTGTCTTGCATGGTGGCCAGGTCGTGGCCAGTCAGGTCAGGTCATCTCCATCAGGGTACTGTGTCCTGTGTATGGTATGCTTGCGTCTGAAGGCCTGGTTACTCTTCCCCGTCGTCTGTCTCGAGCTCTTGGTTACCGAAATGGGAGTTGTGGACAGTTCGGTCAAGCCCGAGCCCTCCCAAATCAAGCATCCCCTCCCCTTTTGTTCCCCCCAGACCCCTTCAACTTCCAGGGCTTCTTTCGGTACTGTCTAGCTCAGGAACAGAAGAGAGGATCTCACCAACAGGCCTGGCGGCAGTCGGATGAGTGCCGTTCTTTCCAGTGGTAAGGTAACCCTGGGGAGCTAAAGTAGCGTCTCTCATCTGAATGGCCGAGTCCGTCCGGGACCTGGGATTTAGGGTCGACTGGTGCAAACGGGGCCTGTACCTGGGTCACCTGGGGGTATCGGGAAAACGACGGGGTCGACCGGAAAGCCTTGGCCGTCGGAGCCCGAATAGGAGCACGAGGAAGGGGAGCGTGGTGGGTGAGATCCACTCCATCATGATCGCTGTTCGCTGGGACTTTTTTTTTGGTTTGCAGCAGGGACCAGACGACAGACAGTCTTTCTCACAAAGAGGCTTGCCATGGAGACGGGACGGGACCACGGTATGAGATGGCGTCTGACGGACTGTGGATGGGGACAGTGAGTGAGTAACGGGAGTGAGTGAGTGAGTTCACGTCCTCCTGCAGGTACTGTCGCTCACGTCTTGGGAGGAGGGCCGCCATCATGCCGTGTCCCGCGCTGAGTGTTGGTCAATGTGCGAGTGTGCTAGAATAGTATAGTGTCGAGCTGTGCCATCGCCGTGCTTTGTGTGGTTCGCGAGTGATGGACCGCGTCCAATCCCAACGGTTTGCCTCCCACCTCTGACGCCGGTGTCTGTGGGCACCTTAGTGCGGGCGATGCACCTCACTTGCTGCAGCGCCTCTGCGCCAGACTGCACCAGAACTGCACCAGAACTGCACCAAGCTGGAACCAGACGACAGCTGCGCCGGGAGAGGACGAGAGATGGAAGGCGCGCTGCCAGGTGAGCCAGGCACGACGGCGAACCATGGGATGATATGGGCCAACCACAACCCTTGTGGACGCCATGCCCGGGCCAGTCGACCCGCATTGAGTGGGCACCACAGGACGGGAGGCACTGGCTGGACGGTGCCATTCGCAGCAGCCATTCGCGAAGTCTCGCAGTGCCACCAGGTGGTCGCCCAGTCGTTGCTCTCGTTGCCCAGAGTCTGGACCCGCTTTTTCTGGTGCCGCCCCATCACTCGCTCGCTGCTGGAGCCCTGTTCAGGTTAGTTGGAGCCCTGGAGCCCTGGAGCCCGCTGGAGTCGGGTGGTGGTCGCATGTTCCACACGCATTGCCCTTTCTGCTTTTTCCCTCGAATGTCCCCGTCCCCGGCCCTCGTCGCTCTCTTTTTTTCCCACTCCCTCTTTTTCCAACCCACCTCGGTCGCCATCGTCAGCATCGTCTCTCACCGACAAGCCTTCCTTTCCTCTCTCTCCCCCTGCCTTCATTCTTTCGCTTTTCTAACCACAGTCGTTCACTTCCAAGTTCAGTTGGATCAATAATCAATTCAGTCCGTTCTATCAGGTCCCGTCACTCTTTCCGGGTCCTTACCTTCCTTTACGGTCTGAATTCAGCATCATCATCATCCTCAACACCATCACCACTATCACACACATAACACGCTCTCGCTGCCACTCACCCTGGCAATCCAAACACTGCTAGACACTTAGTACTTACTACTACTATACTACTATCACTACTAATCCTCCTGTTCCCACCTACTGCGGTCCAGGACGACACATTCATTACTACCACAAAAAGATACGACTTTCATATTGTTTTGCGATATTCCTCCATTTGCTGCCATCTGCAAACTCGCGATAGCCCCTAGCTCAAGCACACGACTGCGATACGCCTTCGACATCGCACCTCCACCACTTCAGCCTTCCGCTCGACGCGCAACCTGAAACGGGCAGACAGTGTCGGACAGCACTAGGCCGAACCCAGAGACATCTGGATCCGTGTGTTGAGAGATAAACATCGTTGAACGCGCTCTTGGCTTTCCTTTGGAAACAAAGAAACGACACCAGCGCTCCTCGCAATGGCTACCGACATAATCAACCAGGAGGCTTTGGCCCCGCCGTCAATGATGCAGGAAGCGCCTTCGCCAACCTCCAGCATGACTCCTCTTCCTACTCCCAACTCGACCAGCTTCCCCCAGGACAGTGTATCGCCCTCTCCCTCTACTCCCGCCAATGGCAACAAGAACCACAGCCAGTCTTCGGCCTCGAGGCGTCCTCCCCGCAAGAGCACCCTCACCCAGCAGCAAAAGAACCAGAAGAGGCAGCGTGCGACGCAGGACCAGCTCACAACCCTCGAGATGGAGTTCAACAAGAACCCCACCCCGACTGCCACCGTTCGCGAGAGGATAGCGGAGGAGATCAACATGACCGAAAGGTCTGTCCAGATTTGGTTCCAGAACCGGTAAGTCTTTGCTGCTGTGCGCTTCTTCCCCGTTCACAGTTGCGACCGTCGACTAACTTTGTGAGCAGTCGCGCCAAGATCAAGCTTCTGGCCAAGAAGAGCTTGGAAAGCGGCGAGGATATGGATTCCATCCCCGAGTCCATGAGACAGTATCTTGCGATGCAGGCGATGGAGTCGGGCAAGGGTCTTGGTTACTTTGGTCGCACTGGTTTGCTGCCATATGGACACCAGGGCATGCTCGGTGGTGAGCAAGGCGGACAGGGCAAAGTTTGTAAGTTGCGGCTCGATTACCCCATGGAGCTTGGAGTTGGGGCGGCTTGCTAACTCGCGACAGTGATTCACCATCTCACCTGCAAGTCGCTCACCATTGGCAAGTGGATGCGCGTGTCCCAAAACAGTATGGATCTCATCATCTTTTACTCCCCCGACAAGTGCACGATGACCTACTACATCAACAACGAGCAGGAAGGATACAAGATCGAGTATCCCTTTTCTTACATTAAGAATATCTACCTCAACAACGGCGATGGCGATCATATGGGCGGAATCACGATCGAGCTCCTCTCCCCGCCCCTCTTCTTCATGGACGCGGCTGGCCAGGCTAGCGGCTTCTTTCAGGTCGGTGATTTCACTGAGGATCAGCAAGCTTCAAGCGTGCTCACCCATCACCTTGGTGGCAACCCCAAGATTCTGAGCGGCCAGCTTGCCAAGCTTGTCAGCCTGGAGGCTTTCATGCATCGTCACAGCCCGAACCACATGTTCCAGGAGATGCACCACCCCATGGCCCTGTCTGCGCCTGTTTCCCCAGCTCGTCCCTCTTCTCAGCCAAACTTCGCGCAGCCGCACGTTGGAATGTTCCAGGAGAACCAGTGGGGCATCAACGTCCATCAGAACAACAACATGATGATGCGGGGAGGACCTGGCCACAAGAGGCAGCGTAGCCGCAGTGTCCCTGGGCCAATCGATTTCCAGACACTCCAGATGCTCCAGCAGCCCCCAAGCTTCCACATCACGCAACCTGAGCACCATCAGGCTCCCGTCCACAACCCCCAGATCTTCGCTCCTATTCCTCAACAACCGAACATGCTGGGCCCTCTCAACCCCAACTTGCGCATTGATACTCAGGCTGGCTTCGGGTCTTTGGATATGCGACAGTACCCCATGTCGGCCACGACTGCTCCTCACTCCCCGGCTGGCTTCAATAGCCCCAACTACTTCGCCCCTCCTGACAATGGCAACATGGCCGGTAGCTTCACCCCCTACAGCGCCACTTTCTCGCCCATGATCAATCCCTCGAGCCTCGGTGTTCCGCCCCCGTCGATTTCCCCGCTATCGTTCGATCACCCTGCTATCATGAGCGAATCTCCGCCGATGTCTATGCCTCCCATCTGCGAAGGCTCTGCGATTTCGGATGATGGTTCCAACCATGATATGTACCAGCCTGGAAAGCACAGCTACACACTTCCGATGCACCCTCACTCGCCATTTGCCGAGCCGAACCAAGCAGAAATGGAGCTGAACCAGTACATGGATCTCAAACACTTTGACGTTGATCCCGCTTCTCTGTCTCCTGAAAGCATTCACCATACACAGTGAGCGGGTGAATCAAAATGTTTTTTTTTTCCTTGTCTGCCTCGCAGCACGGCTTTGTGTTGCGATTGGTTATAAGCCACCGATGGTTCATGACTCTTATTCCTTATAATACCCCTCCGGACAGTATACTCCCGGTTCGACTCCTTTTGGCGTTTAGAGGATCTCGTTGTATATACCAGGACGCTCTGTTGCCTCCATGTGTCGCTTCAGAAAGAAAAAGCTTGACGACATATCTACCACATTTTCCCGATCTAAAAACTGCCAAGAACACCCCTCCTATAAATGTTCTGTTCTTGTCCCATTTCATCCATCAGCCACGAAATCTGCATGACGATACCTTGTCTTTTCATGCGTGTCTGGCACATCGATCCTCGTTATCCCTACTATGATCATTTTTAGTATCGCACAAGTTCTCCTCTCTTTTCTCTATTACGTTGCTCTTTTTGGCGGTCACTCGTCTATCGATATCCCGGGGTAATAATTCCTCTTTTGTTGGCGAATCCCCCAGGGCCTCGGGTTTTGTAATAGCTCTTCGTTTATCATGGGTTTCCCGTTTTCCCCTCTCTCTCGACGGGACGGCGGGGGAAGTGTCGACGGTAAAAAGCATCAGGTGTCTCCATGAAGTTCTGGCTGCAGGGAGGTTTAAAAGGCGGTGATCTGGAGAAGCCCAGGCGGCTACTATTTCTCAGATACTCTGGTTCTAATCAGGGGGCGGTGAAGTATTGGAACAGTCTCTGCTCTATTGCGCAGAGATCTAGTTTACGGTATTGGTGATGGAGGTAGTTAGCATGGAGAGCATAACAGAAATAGTCAATGTCGAGTAAACTCAGTTAACATGGGTCTTTGTGCCAGTGAGAAAGTGTGAAAGAGAACCCACTTGTAGAGACAACTTCTGTAATGCCAAGTCTCGACGTCGGGGCATTTTCTGTCGATTTTCTCGATTCAAGATACTGGGAAACAATATGATGCACAAATCCGACGACATGAGACTACAGAAACATGCGCTCAGGATCAAAAGAACACGCCTGGGCATACGTAATGGTAAGCTCTCAGTCACGGCAGTCTAATGTTGTTGATTGTCTGGAGAGAGAAATTACAGAGTAGCATCCCGGGCCCCGGATTCAAATTTCCAAAGTCTGGGGTAAAATGGAAACGAAACGTGGGGTAAGGTGAATACGATAGATTAAAACTCTCTCCGATCCAACCAACCCGTCCGTTCTTACTTTTGGTGGCGAAACATTTCATTCACGTCGCTCTTCGTCTTTTCACGCACGGAAACGGGACAGCCCGGCCGGGTTTCTGGACAAGACTCCGAGTCAGTCGTCCAGTCGGGGATCCTCGGAGCGGGAAGCGGGAGCGGGAGCACCGGACCCCTCGGAACGGGACGGCGTGATACCTACCTAGTACTGCAAAATAGTACAGTACGTACCGTGACCCATATCATCATGTGCAAACTCAAATCAAGAGAAAGAGGATTATCATGTGCAGGAACAGGAGTGGACATGTCGTAGGATTAGAGTTTAACCTTTGATCTTCCGACCACGCGCGAGCGGGATGCGGGATGGTCCTGGATTCATCTTATGTTGACATGCTTTTCGTCTCATGTCCGTTTTTTCTTGCTCTGATCCTTGATCTTATTTTTACTAATGAATGTGAACTGTTAGATGGACTTTGCACAGCTTCGGCCGTGGCGTGGCTCGAGTTCACAGGTGACTTTTTCGTCATGTCTGTCACACCACACACTGGCAGTACACAGCAGATGAACATGATGCAGCTGGATGATGGACCTCAAATAGTTTTCCCCTAGCGCATTCAAACCGCCTTGTCTTGATGTTCTCCGGACACACAACATTCAAAGCCATGCGGCTCTGCAGCCATGCCACGCAACGGTCGGGAAGTCTGTCTCGAATGCTGTCTCTCGGACCTGAAAGATGGAGTGCGAAATCGGCGTTCCTGAGTGACATGCGCCGCGTGATCGACCATGGTGATAGGCGGAAGGTGAGAGAGGCACGGGAGGTTTACCCCGAATAAGCAAAGCGGCGAAACAGTTCCAAGGCCAGCCGCCAAGGTTCCTGGCGTTGGGGCTGTACACTAGTAACTAGTTGAGCTTTAGGCGGTGATGTACACTCACTAAAACCACTCAATGCGCGTCAACTTCTTTTTGCAGTCTCACTAGGTGGAAAGAATAGCGGAGAGAAGAACAGGTTGCCCGGTCAGGAGCTTGATGTCTGAACTCTTGAGTCCATGCTTGCAGTTGCGGCCCGGGAGTCCCGCAGCGGTGGGCTCGGTGGGACAGCGCGGCGGCCGACGGCGTGCGGGTCGACGTTGAGGCCCGCTTCTTTTGCCAAGACCAGACCCAAAAAAGGAAAGCGTGGCTTGATCTTTCCACTCCTCCCCAAGTTTCCAGGCTCGGAGCATCACTGAATCCACATGCATGTCACCACCCAACCTCTTCTTTGGGCAGGTTGTCATTCGCTTTTCTTCATTCCCTTTGAGATAACCCCTTCGGTCTTTTCGTACAACCACCCATTCAGAGAAAAGTCTTTCGTCCAGGCTGACAGTGACACCTTGGTCCCAAGACAAGCGGAGCGTTGAGAACCCGACCCTGGCATATCGCCTACCGGTTGACACAGAAACCCAAGCGAACGGCGAGCGAATTTGCATCGAAACAACCCCACGAGCCCTTCGAAACTGAGGGGTGTTAGTGCGACAGATATACCACCGTCTTTTCGTCTGCATTCGAGATTTTTTTGAGATCGCGATTCTTAACAAGTTCCCTGACCTGTCGGACTCGGGCGCCGAAGCACCAGTGCAGCAGCACTCCGTCACTACACTAAACTCCACTAAAACGCAGCTAATGTGGAGGTGGCTTACAAGTTAACCGGCTCTGATCATCGAGACTCCGTCAACGAACCAACCGCCCCCCCGTCCGACCCTGGACTCGGTCGCCAGAATGCTTTGAACGTCTCCAGAGAGATCACCAACCAGACCGCTACAATCCCGAAAGAAGCTTATTTTTTTCCTGTCAGGGAGTCCATCACATACGCCATTGTCATCCGTGCGATATAAGGGGGAGGACATGTCGAACTGCTGTTAGAAAAGGAACGATACGCCGTTTTGCATACGTTCACACCGACTTGCTTACGGGTTGCGACAAACTGCTTCCTCCACCATGGCCGGACCAGGCCAGCCCGATCCCACCGAGGCTCTCAGAGACCGACTTGAGAACGTCGAACTGCAGCAGAATGAAGTCCACGTCCCTCGCCCGGCATTGCGCCGCCTACCAGCCTCGACGCCCTCGCTGAAGCTTGGTCAACGGCGATCAACCGACGGCCGACATCCCGCGGCGCATGGGAGACCAAGCCTCGGACTTCCTAGGCATTCGTCCCACCTTGCTCCCGAAACACCAACTTCCCCCCTATCACCAGCCTCGCCATCGGCCACGCGCGTGCGTTTCAGTCTTGATATTCCTGACGACGACCTCCCGAGGTCTGGGCGTCCCAGCCTGTCACGCCCGAGTTTACAACATCTGTCCCAACTATACACAATCAACTCTAATATCGACCCCTCCTCCTCGTCTTCAATCCCAACAAAACCAGCCCGGCCAAGCTTGGAACCACGACACAGCGAAGCTAACAGTACCCGGTCTCGTATATCGTTAACATTACCGCGACAACGTTACGATGAGTCGTACGGCGATGTCAACAGTGCTATGGCCACAGAGGAGGAAACCAAGATGACTCTTGACACCTACAAGGACTGGATTGGGAGACAGCAGGAGAGACAAAAGAGGTTAACACGCGATCCGTTGAAAAGGATACAGGCTGGCGCAGAGAATGCCTACCAGAAATACATCGTTGAAGGCCTTTTGCGACAAAGGCCGATACCCCCAAGTAAAGATGGAAGGCACATACCGCTGAAACCCGGTTTGGTACGGCAGACACCATTGAACGATGAGCGGACGGGTCGGCCCTATGTCTCAAACTTTATCCGCTCCAGCAGATATACCCTCTACGACTTTTTGCCGAAGCAACTATTTTTCCAGTTCAGCAAGCTCGCCAACTTCTATTTCCTTGTCATCGGTATCCTACAGATGATTCCTGGACTCAGTACAACCGGAACATACACAACGATAGCGCCGCTTATTGCCTTTGTGTGCATTAGCATGGCAAAAGAAGGTTATGACGACTACCGACGATACAGACTCGACAAACTGGAGAACAGGAGTGCCGCGTTCGTGCTGGATCCCGATGGCACCGTCAGCACGAGAGTGCGGGGGAGGAAACGTGGGACGCTTATGGAAATGGTCAAAGGCAAAAAGCCGACTGAGGATGGTGCTGCTACGGAACTAGCTGGTTTGGAAAGGGTGACTACGGCTGAAGTTGACCAGGGCGAAGGCGAAGGCGAACGGGAGCCTTGGGCACGAATCGAGTGGCAGGACATCAGAGTTGGCGACATTGTTCAGTTGCAGAGAGACGAAAACGTACCCGCCGACATGGTTCTTCTTCATGCCACTGGCCCGAACGGAGTTGCATATATCGAAACTATGGCGCTGGATGGTGAGACGAATCTCAAGAGCAAACAGGCTTGTCCTTTGTTGCTTGACCATTGCTCCTCTATCAACGCCATGGCCCACTGCGATGCTACAGTCGTCTCCGAGGACCCGAACCTCGACCTTTACAACTACGAAGGCCGAGTGACAGTGAACGGAGAGACGATGCCCTTGACCTCCAATCAGATCGTGTACAGAGGATCAACCCTACGGAATACCACCCAAGCGATTGGTATCGTTGTCAACACTGGCGAGGAGTGCAAGATTCGGATGAATGCGCACAAGAACGTCCGCACCAAGGCACCGGAGATGCAATTCATGGTCAATCGGATTGTCATGCTTCTCGTGGCCTTCGTCGTTGTACTTGCTGTTGGGTGTACAGGTGGATATACCATGTGGCATCGCAGCAACGAAAAGAAGGCTTGGTATCTCATCCAGCAAAAGGTTCCGATCAAGGAGATTGTCATTGGCTTCATCATCGCTTTCAACACTCTGATTCCCCTGTCCCTCTATGTCAGTCTTGAAATTGTCAAGCTCGGACAGCTTTACTTACTTGCGGACGTCGAGATGTATGATCCTAAAACAGACACGGCAATGAGCGCCAACACTACGACAATTTTGGAAAATCTCGGCCAGGTTAGCTACGTGTTTTCGGACAAAACGGGTACTCTGACAGAGAATCTGATGAGGTTCCGGAAGATCAGTGTGGGAGGAGCAGCCTTTCTTCATGACTTGGATTTACGGAGAGAAGCAGAGAAGGCAAAGCAAAAGCAACTCGCCCAGGATCTGCCGAAACGGAGCCTTTCGATCTCAGCGAAACCCCGGCCATCTAATGTCGAGGCCGCCTTGGAACCGCTTGCGGAAGAGTCGAGCAACGCGCCTATTGTTGCCAACCAAGCTGTGTGGCACTCGAGCGCTGGTGTGAAGCATGGGCAGCCGGAACCGAATACTGAGGACTTGATCCGCTATCTTCAGCAGAGGCCTAACACACCCTTCTCCCGGACCGCTAAGCACTTCATTCTCTGTATTGCGCTTTGCCACACCTGTCTCCCCGAGACCAAGGAGGATGGCGAAATGACTTTCCAGGCGGCGTCTCCTGATGAGTTGGCATTGGTGGAAGGAGCTAGGGACTTGGGCTACCTGGTTATCGATCGTCCCGCGCAAGCTATCAAGCTTCAAACTCGCGATGCGGACGGCAACCCTGTTACCGAAACATACGAGGTTCTCGACGTTATTGAATTCAGTAGCAAGCGGAAACGCATGTCCATCGTCATTCGCATGCCGGACGGATCCACCTGTATCTTTACCAAGGGTGCTGACAGCATGATTCTGCCTCGTCTCAAGCAGAGCAATCTGGCCATGCAGACCGCTAGTAAGATCGGGCGGATGGCTAGCATGCGCAAGAGTATGGAGCAGGAGAAGGCTCTCCGTCGGCTCAGTCTTCACAGCATTAAGCGTGACAGCATGAATCTTGTTCGGGCTTCCCGTGCTTCGATGGATCACCGGAGGGTTTCGCGTAAGGGCAGTCAGCGCCGGTCTAATTTCTTTACGGATGAGGTTGATTCGTGGCTGGTTCGTCGCGAGACTGATGAGTTCGATGATTCTAACCCACCCCCGCGTCGCTCGATGCAGCGTGGCCGGTCCTTTGAAGTTGGTCGTCCGCACGACCCTCTTGATGGTATGGTCGACGAGCATTTGGCTTTGAACGACGCCGCCGTTTTCGAACGCTGCTTTAAGCACATTGATGACTTCGCCTCTGAAGGCCTGCGAACCCTTGTCTTTGCCTACCGTTATTTGGATGGCGAGGAGTACAAGAAGTGGAAGACGATCTATCACGAAGCCACTACTAGCCTCGTTAACCGCCAAGAACGCATTGAGGCCGCCGCTGAGATCATCGAACAGAACTTCGACCTTGCTGGAGCGACTGCCATTGAGGATAAGCTACAGCACGGTGTACCCGAGACCATTGACAAGTTCCGCCGTGCCAACATCAAGATCTGGATGCTTACGGGTGACAAGCGTGAGACTGCCATCAACATCGCTCACTCGGCCAGGATTTGCAAGCCCTTCTCGGAGGTCTACATCCTGGACGCGACCCAAGGCGATCTTCAGGAGAGACTTGCCTCGACACTCATAGATGTCGGTCGTGGCATGGTTCCTCACTCGGTTGTTGTTATTGATGGTCACACTCTGAGCGTCGTGGAGGAGGATGAGTCCCTTCAAGTTCTCTTCTTTGACCTTGTTGTTAGAGTCGACTCGGTCATCTGCTGTCGCGCATCCCCATCGCAGAAGGCCACCCTTGTCCAGAGTATACGCCACCAAGTTCCCAAGGCTGTCACTCTTGCCATTGGTGATGGTGCCAACGACATTGCCATGATCCAGGCTTCCCACGTGGGTATCGGTATTTCCGGAAAAGAAGGCCTCCAGGCTGCTCGAATCTCGGATTACGCCATCCCGGAGTTCCGGTTCTTGCAACGCTTACTCTTCGTTCACGGTCGCTGGAATTACATCCGGACTGGCAAGTACATCCTTGGTACCTTCTGGAAGGAAATTGTCTTCTACCTGGTGCAGGCGCAGTTCCAGCGTTACAACGGCTATACGGGTACTTCTTTGTTCGAGTCTACCAGCTTGACTGTCTTCAACACCCTGTTTACCTCGCTCCCGGTTATTCTCTTCGGTATCTTTGAGAAAGATCTCGAAGCCGACACGCTGATGGCTGTACCCGAGTTGTACACATATGGACAAAAGGAGAAAGCCTTCAACGTTAAGCTATACATCGGTTGGATGTTCATGGCCGTGTCAGAGTCAGTACTAATCTTCACTATCGTCTGGTTCGTCTACGGTATCACCCTTCCGCCCGAGAACACCGCTCTATATCCCGTTGGCACCCTGGCCTTTACTATCTGCGTCATTTTCATCAACATCAAGATGCTCGTCCTTGAGTTGCACAACCGTATCGCCATCACTTTCGCCGGTCTTTTCATCTCTGTCTTTGGCTGGTTCCTTTGGAACCTCTTCCTCAGCGGCATCTTCTCGGCCAAGATGAGTCCGTATCTTGTCAGAGGTGGTTTCATCAAGGGTTTCGGCCGACACGCTCCCTGGTGGGTCGTCTGCATCATCACGCTGTCTGCCCTTATTATCTTTGAAGGGGCTATCAGCACGGTGCGCAGATCCCTATGGCCTACCGATCAGGATCTGATGAAGGAGATCGAGCACATCGAGGGTGTCCTGGACGTCATGAAAGAACATGCCGCCGAGCGCGGAGAGGCCGGTCTGCCCGCTGCGGATGCCGCAGCAGCGGAGGCTGGTAGTCTGAGGCACAAGAACAGCTACGGCGAGATCACCGGCACCGGCATGACCCCCGCCGCCGTCGGAAGCAGCACCAGCAGGCCTCTGATGCCCGAAGGTCGTCCTAGCCATGCTTACGCGCGTCCCAACTTTGACTCCCCGGCGGAGGAGCTGGAGGATCCGGTCGAGGACGTTGTCAGACCTAAGAGCAAGAAGGCGGAGGGGGCGAAGGGAAGCATGAAGGGGAAGACTCCTAGGAAGTCGGCGTTGCGGACGAGCACGGACGTGGCTGTGAGCACGAGGTTCCTTGGGGAGGGGAGTGCCAATACGCCGATTGCGAGTGGGTCGGCGGTGGAGGGTGGAGAGCCGTATTTCGTCACGAGCCCGATCGAGATGCCGGAGATACATTCTCCTGTGGTGTCGACGACGGCGGCGACAGGTATTGGAGCAGGAACAGGAGAAGCGGGAGAAGGTTGTGCAGTGGAAAGGCAGTTGACAGGGACGACTGTTAATCAGGATGAGGGACAGCCACCGGTGACGAGGCAGTTATTGTGAGGAGGGAAAGGAATGATGACATGGGCGAAGTGAGATGATTCATGAAATGAGTAATAACATACACGTTACTACGGTGACTAGGCCATTGTGTGAGCATGCTTGATGAGAAGGGGCAAGCAGAAGAAGAAGAAGAAAGCCTTTTATGAATGACTGATGGAACGAGAAAACGAGACGAGATCACTGTGGATGACTTGAGGAACATACATTTTCCCTTGATGGCTTTGTTTTTATTGGAAAGAGCACACACACTATACCTATTCCACACTCATCCTGCATTTATTTTGACGATCGAAGGCGTCTGCATGTCTGTCTTCTGTTGAGCGGACAGACAGACAGCAAAAAGCGGCGTTATTGGGGACTTTTTTTTATATTTGCCTAGTTGGACCTTGAGGCTCTCTTGGATACCTGACCACTACGTATATAGTTAATTTTCATCTCTTTTTTCATGGTTACTCAATGCTCCATCCTATGCCGAAAATGTTGTCTGTTCGTGTTACCGCTCGTCAGCACCACAGACTTCTATTATACAGCATTGGAGATGGTTACCTAGTGTGACGAGATCTCCAAATCCGAAAACACCAATGAGATATGACTGGCAGAGCGTGTCACTTCGGAGATATTATCAATTGGTACTCTGTCTCTCCCAGGCCTCGTGATGTTGTTCCTGCCGGTACTACCCCGACCTTTTTTTTCTTCTTTTTTTCTGCGTTTACAGTCTTCAACTTCTTCATTGACGGATTATGGAGGTGGGAGAGAAGAAGAAGAAGGGTTGTAGAAATAAAGTGAGTCATAACACACACAGGCCCTTTGTTTTTTTATATGTCAACCGTAAACAATCCCTGACATGATACATCACTGAGTGTGCACGTAGGATTATGTATGTGTATGTATAAGCAGAGAGCGGTAAACGGCTGGTTGGTGGTGGTGGTGGTGCTGTGATGTGATGATCACCGCCGCAAGCATTCATTCATTACAGGAGCAGAAACGACTTATACCAACCACTTATAACCATCCGATGATATCAGTTCCAGGCTGGATGAAAGAGGAAGGTCCGCAACATTTAAAACGTGCGGGTGACGGGTAACGGATGTCGAGACCGAGCAAGGTGGGTCAGATGTGTAATAGACGTTGGTCTGGCACTAACAGACTTTGGTTGGGATTGAAGGAATATCTGTTAGTGACTTCAGATTGGTATAAAGTTGTAACCGAGGGACGGGATGTGAGGGGCTGTCCTCCAACTCCCAAGAATATTCCCAAGCACCAAGGAAGCACCAAGGTCGCGTGCAGCAAGCCAGCCGGCGCTACTGAACACGGTACAGAATGCGAGGTACACTACAGTGAGGTAGCAGTCGTTGTAACCGTTCGGGCCCTGACAGAAAAGGGAACAAATGCAAAGGTTGGAGTTAGAGATGGACCCCGAATGAGCTGGAGCTGAAGCGATTGAACTGTCAATTGAAGGGTGGCATGGAAAGTTTGGATTTCAAAAGATGGCAGATGGCTCAGAACTCCAGGTCCGACAATTTGAGGTGGTCGGAGGTGCGGTGTGGAGGTTGTTGGGATATGTACCCGTTGTGCATCGCAGAACACATCGATGGACCCTTGTTTCTGTGTTTTGTCACTCGACCATCAAGAACCCCTTCCCCCTTCCCTTGAGTCTTCCTTGTGTCCCTTTTGATGAGATTTGTGTCTGTATAACGACCCTTTTCCGTGGGACAGATGTGTTTTGCGCAACCCGATCGGCTGGAATTGTTCCATCCGAGGTGATTCCATCATCCAAGGTCAAACTGAAATGATTGAGGACCCGCCAGTTCCCAAACCCACAAAGTTTCCCCAGTTGTCATTGGAAACGAAGCGCCAAATGCGAAGGAGGCTGGAGTTTACTGCGTCAGACAATTAAGGGCCTCGTCCAATCAAAATTAGGACCGCGGGACGGAAAGCGATAAGAAACCGCAACAGTGCCGTGGTAGACAATCACGATGGAAATCCTAGAGCCTTGGTGATAGGCATCAAAGAGATGGTGATGATGATGATGACGAGGCTCGAAGCCAACTGGAGCTGTGATGTGGCCAACCTCACGAGGAGTTTATATCTAAAAAAACAGCCATCTTGATGGGACCTTCCCGTTCGGGCCTTGCCGTCTTACATACCTTCAGTCATGTTCTTGTGACTCGGCAAATCAAGCCGGAAACAGTGGATGAAGACCACAAGAAACAGATGGTATTGTGAGTCAGTCCGAGATGGAAATGAAGATGGATCTCCGACCGCTTGTTATCAGACGCTTGTCAAAAAATCCTTAGACCTGCCAGTTGTCAATTGAAAGACTCTAAGTGGCCCCACTATCAAGGCTAAAAAGTCCAAAAACACAAAAGAGGTGTCAAACCGACCCCACCGCCGTGCCAACAACAGTGCAACCCCCAGTGTTGCAGCAGGCGCGCTGACCACTGAACCCCATCTTCCAATTCCGAATCCAGCTTGGCCGAACCCATCATCCGGCGGGCAACTTTAGCACGGCGCAATCCCAGCCAAGGCCATCATCCATCTTATCCAACGAACTTAAAGTCGACCGAGTCCGGAAAATTCGTTTCTCTTGGTCCTCCCATCAGCTCTCGATGGAAGTCGGTCTTCCCTCGCCGCATCCTTAGACCGTCTCGACTGTTTCACCCGCTTTCCCGAGATATCATCAACGCCTCGGTCATCGAACAACACACTCCATCTGTCTCCAGCTCGCCCGCCACCAAGGCGCTGCTGAGCGCGCGAAATGGGTTTCGCTCAGTGCGGGTGGCCAATATGGCGGACTGACGACTTCACGCCATGCTTCCAGGAAGAGTATGTCCAACACCATCGCCAGCTTTGCGCTTATCAGATCTAACAAACCTTGTTTTCCACAGTTACCTCAAGATCCTCCTACCATTGATTGTCGTAGGACTGTCCGTACTACGACTCCTCGTCTCAGGTCTCCTCCGAGCTGCCAAGCTAAAACCGAACCGCGGGTACGATCGCGTCGCCGATAACGAGCAAGACCGCACCCACCTGCCCAGAGACGAAGAACCTGCCGACGAAAGTGACGAAGATGAGGCGCTAGCTATTGGCGGCGGCGGCCGCCTGGCGCTGGCTAAGGTTACCACCAAGGGCTCCATCGTGCAGGCTGATACTCCGGCCGGTCAAACCCTCCTTACCGTCATCGAAGTCCTCGCCATCGCCGGTCTGGTCGGTGTCAATGTTGTCGCATTGGTTCTCGATGCCTACAGCAGTCGCCATGGCAAGATCGCCGCCATTGCTGGTCTTAGCGCCTGGACCTACGTTCTGATTCTTGCAGCGCTGCGTCTCTTCCTTGGAAACACGCGCGTACCGCACCTCTGGAACCACACAGCTGCCATCTACTGTGCCCAGTGGCTGTTTTCGCTCATTGGCTTCCGCTCCGCCATTGTCCATCCTGCGACCCAGCTCAGGCAGATTTTGGCCATCGTCGACTTCGCCCTGACCTCGCTCCTCTTCTTCATGTCGATCAGCACACGCAGAGGAAATAAAACAGTCATTCTGGAGTGGGAGGACGGTATCCAGCCCAGTCGCGAGAACTTGGCCTCTCTCTTCTCCCACTTCACTTTCGGCTGGGTTGACTCCATCATGTGGGAAGGCTGGAAGGAGCCGTTGACTGCCGACCGGGTCTGGAATTTGCTTCCNCATTCTGGAGTGGGAGGACGGTATCCAGCCCAGTCGCGAGAACTTGGCCTCTCTCTTCTCCCACTTCACTTTCGGCTGGGTTGACTCCATCATGTGGGAAGGCTGGAAGGAGCCGTTGACTGCCGACCGGGTCTGGAATTTGCTTCCTAGTGACAAAGCCGCCACCGTTCTGGCCAACTACCGCCAGGTCAAGAAGACCACTTCCCTGGCTTACCACCTCTTGAGCTACTTCAAGGGTATGGTTGCTGCACAGGCTGCCTGGGCTGTCATGTCGGGCGCCTTCACCTTTGCGCCCACCCTGCTGCTCAAGGCTATCCTCGAATATATTGAGGACCCGACACAGGCTCCCCGCAACGTCTTGTGGCTCTATGTGATCCTTCTCCCCATCACTGATGTTGTCCGCTCTGTTGGAGACGCTCAGGCGCTTTGGATTGGTCGCAAGATTTGCATCAACATTCGTGCTATCCTTGTCGGTGAGATTTACGCAAAGGCGCTTAGGAGAAAGGCCGCCGCCGGTAACGACAAGGTTCTCGGCGAAGACAAGAAGGATGAAGCTCCCGCCAAGAAGGGTTTCTGCGCAAAGCTCAAGCGCGCTTTGGGTCTTGCGAAGGATGACAAGAAGGCCAGTGATCAGTCAGCGGCTGAGGCTGCTGTTGCCAAGGCCAAGGATAAGGCCGCCGAGGCTGATGAGCAGGCCAATCTGGGAACCATCACTACCTTGATGTCCGTCGACAGCTTCAAGGTCTCTGAGGTCACTAGCTACCTCCATTTCCTCATTGCCTCGGCTCCTACACAGCTGCTTGTAGCCGTTATCCTGCTTTACAACGTCATGGGCTACAGTGCCATCCCCGGTTTCATCATCATGGCTCTGCTCCTTCCTGTCAACATTGGCTTCGCCAAGACCTTCCAGTATACTCAGAAGAAGATCATGTCGGCTACTGACAAGCGCATCCACACCACTAACGAAGTCCTCCAAAACATCCGGATCATCAAGTACTTCGCTTGGGAGCACAGGTTCGAAACCATTGTTGACGAGAAGAGGCGGGCGGAGCTCAAGGCCCTGCGCACCCGGTACATGGTGTGGGCTTGCGCCGTGGCTGTCTGGAACACGGTTCCTATCCTCATCACTTTCTTCACCTTCTTTGTCTTCACCGTTATTGAGAAGAAGCCGTTGTATCCCTCTATCGCCTTCACCGCCATTTCTCTGTTTATGCTGCTCCGATATCCGCTTGACCAGCTCGGAGACATGATTGCCCACGTCCAGGAGTCCAAGGTGTCCGTGGACCGCATCGAGGAGTTCTTGTCTGAGGAGGAGACCGAGAAGCAAAAGCAGCTTGGCCAGGACAACATTGACGAGAACGGCAACAAGGTCATTGGTTTCAGAAGCGCCAGCTTCATCTGGGGCGGCAGGAACACTGTTGCTGAGGATGGAAGCATGGCTTTCCGTCTGCTTGACCTTGATGTCGAGTTCCAGGAGGGCAAGCTCAACGTCATCACTGGCCCCACCGGATCCGGAAAGACCTCTATGCTTATGGCTTTGCTTGGTGAGATGACCATTCTCAAGGGCCGTGTCTTCTGTCCCGGAGGTCGCAGCCGTGAGGATGTCCGCCCCGACCCCGAAACTGGTCTTGCCGACACTTGCGCCTATGTTGCCCAGCAAGCCTGGCTTGTCAATGGCTCCATCAAGGACAACATTCTGTTTAGTGCACCGTTTGATGAGCAGAGATACAAGGACGTCATTGTCGCTTGCGCTCTGGAGCGTGATCTGGAAATTCTTGATAACGGCGATGAGACTTTGGTTGGTGAGAAGGGCATTACCCTCTCCGGTGGCCAGAAGCAGCGCATTTCGCTGGCTCGTGCCGTCTACTCCAACTCTAAGCATCTTCTCATGGATGACTGTCTCAGCGCCGTCGATTCTCACACCGCTCAGTGGATTTTCAGCAACTGCATCATGGGTCCTTTGATGAAGCACCGCACTTGCATCCTCGTCTCTCACAACATCCCTCTCTGCGTTCCTTTCTCCGACTTCGTTGTCCAGATGACCAATGGTCGTGTTACTGCTCAGGGCGCTCCTCAGGAGCTCATTGCGGCCGGCAAGTTCGGTGAGGACTTTGTCCAAAAGTCCCGTTCCGGCTCTGCTCACGTCTCGCGTGTTCCTTCCCGAGTTCCGTCTAGTGTCGGCGAGGAAGGTGAACACACCATGATCAACGAAGCCGACGGCAGTGAATCTCAGACCAAGGCCCAGACGATCAAGAAGGAGCACAAGAAACAGGATGCTATGGAAGAAAGCAAGGCTACTGGTGCCGTCAAGTGGCCCGTTATGAAGCTCTACCTCACCGCTATGGGCAAATGGTGGTTCTGGGTTTTGGCCCTGGTTGTCTTTGGCGCTCAGCAGTTCTCCGGTGTCGCCACCAGTCTTTGGATCAGGGAGTGGGCTAACCAATACGCTACGGACGAGGTTGTTGCGCCCACCTTCAACGTGAACTCGCAGAGCTATTCCAGCCAGACCGTCTCACCTACCTACTTTGCTTCGATCGCCACGTACATCAAGGGTAACGACAGCAACACTTTCTCGGGTACCTCGAACAATGATGTCAACGTCGGTTACTACTTGACCGTACTAGCCATCATTGGTATCGGTGGCGCCGTTGCCGCTCTCGTTAGGGACATGTGGATTTTCTTCGGTTCCTTGACTGCCTCGTGGAAGCTCCACAAGCGTCTGATGCGTGCCATCGCTGGTGCCCGTTTCCAGTTCTTCGATGTCACCCCTCTTGGACAAATCATGAACAGATTCAGCAAGGACTTGGAGGCTATTGATCAGGAGGTTGCGCCTATTGCTATTGGCGTCATGAGTTGTGTCCTCGCAATTGTCGTCACTGTTACTCTGATTGCCTGGGTTACCCCCGGTTTCTTGATTGCCGGTTTCTTCATCACCATCCTCTACGTCTTCCTTGGCGCCTTCTATCTCCATGCCTCGCGCGACCTGAAGCGCTTGGAGTCCGTGCAGCGCAGCCCTCTCTTCCAGCAATTCGGAGAGACTTTGAGCGGTGTTGTCACCATCAGAGCGTATGGTGATGAGAGACGTTTCATTCGGGACAACCTTGCCAAGATCAACGCCCAGATCCGCCCGTTCATCTATCTTTGGGCTGCCAACAGATGGCTCGCTTTCAGGACTGATGTTCTTGGTGATCTCGTTGCCTTCGCTGCTGGAGTCTTCGTCATTGCCAGTCTCGGCAAGATCGATCCTGGTTCTGCGGGTATCTCCCTCAGCTATGCCATCGGTTTTGCCGACAACATCCTCTGGCTGGTTCGTCTTTATGCGATGAACGAACAGAACATGAACTCTGTTGAGCGTATCAAGGAGTACCTTGACGTCGAGCAAGAGGCCGCGGCTATCGTTGAGGACAACCGCCCGCCTGCGAACTGGCCCGCCCACGGCTCTGTTGAGTTCATCAACTACACTACACGTTATAGGGCTGAGTTGGAGCCCGTGTTGCGCAACCTTACCTTCAAGATTGAAGCCCACGAGAAGGTTGGTATTGTGGGCCGCACTGGTGCCGGAAAGAGTTCACTTACTTTGGCCATCTTCCGTGCTCTGGAGGCGGATGAGGGCAAGATCTTGATTGACGGTCTTGATATCGGTCTGATTGG